>SEYY01006448.1:12500-15000 GCA_009176605.1 Armadillidium nasatum | reverse complement strand
GGAGTGTCTATGCTCCACTTCTCCTTCCCCCCCATTCTCACGTTCCTACAAATTTACAAGCGCTTACTCCTACATTACCTTTAAAATGCAAGAAAAAAATGGCGAAACAAAGCTGCCTAGGAGATGCTACGAGGGGCGGCATCCAAAGAATGCCCCTCATCCACTCCTTCCCCATCATCACTTGGGAGTTGGTGGCCTCCGGATGATGGGGTTGGTGCCGCCAAGACCTCGTCCGGCTTGCCCTGGTGCACGGTCTTCTTTTTTCATTAACTTTCTGCAACATTCGCGGTCTCTTTCTAATTTCCCCTTTGTCGAACACCACCTCTCTTCTTCTAAGACCTCATCTCTTATTCTTAACCGAAACTCAGGTGTTTGAGTGCTCTGACAGCAAACCCTATTCTGTTCCTCCTACTGTCTCTATCCTCAATTTTCAGCCAAAGGCGGATGTTGCGCATATGTGCGCAACGATGTTATTTGTTCTCGTGTCTCTAATTTGGAGTCTTCTGAATTCTCTACTTTATGGCTTAAACTTTCTTGCAACTCTACAACTAAATTTATTTGTTCTGTTTATTTATCTCCTAATTCTACTGATTATCCTAAATTCTTTCGACTATCTGTAAACTCCAAGATAGAGCATATTCTCTCATCTTCTCTTTTCTCAGATAATTATCATTTTGGGTGATTTCAATATTTACCACCACCAGTGACTTACATCTTGTTTTCATGATCCAGTTGGTGAACTCGCCTACAACTTTTCTATCCAGAACAACCTTGAGCAGTTGGTGCAATCTCCCTACCCGTATCCCTGACCGTTTTGGTGATGAACCCAACATTCTAGACCTTTTTCTAACTTCTAATCCTTCTCCTTATACTGTTAAACTCTTTCCTCCTCTGGGTTCATCCGATCACCTTCTTATCTCCGTATCTTGTCCTGTCTCTTCAAGTCTTCCGCAAGAACGGCCCCGCCATCGGCGAGGAGACGTTTCTGGCATTTCGGTGCCACTAACTGGTCTGACTTGCGGTCGTACTTTTCTGATTTTCCATGGAATGATTTGTTTCGTGGGAGGGGTCCCTCGGAGTGTGCTGAGCGCATAACCTGAGGTGATTCTCTCTGGCATGGAGGCGTACATTCCATATTCTTTCCCTTCCTACTAAACCTAATAAACCTTGGTTTAACTCTGCTTGTTCTCGTGCTATCCGCCGCAGGGATGCTGCCTTCAGGGATTACCGTCGTCTTCAAACTCCAGAAATCTCATGCAACTTATATTTCATCCCGGAATCGTGCAAAATCTATTCTTCGAGATACCTAAAAACTCTTTTCTCCGTCGCAAATGCAATAATCTTTCTGGCTCCTCTTCCTCTCGCCCTTTCTGGCATTTTGCAAAAAAATGTCAACTCTAACTTTGCTTCTTCCTCTTTCCCTCCTCTAGTATCTTCTGATGGTACAACTGCCGTTTTGCCTTCCTCTAAAGCTGAACTCTTTGCTCAAACTTTTGCCTCTAATTCAACCTTAGACGATTCCGGAGCTGTTCCTCCTCCTTCAACCCCCTCCAACTCATTTATGCCTAAAATTGTAATTTCTTCTAAAGACGTCATTTCTGCTCTCTCTGAGCTTAACACTAAGAAGGCGTACGGTCCTGATGGTATCCTCCTGTGGTTCTCAAAACTTGTGCTTCCGAGCTTGCACCTGCCTTGGTAAACTATTTCGTCTATGTCTTTCTACTTCAACCTTCCCTTCTTTCTGGAAACGTGCGCTCATTCAGCCTGTGCCGAAGAAGGGGGACCCTCTCAGCCCTCTAACTATCGTCCTAATTTCTTTAACCTCCGTTCTTTCTAAAGTTTTCGAATCTATCCTTAACAGGAAGATTTGGAAACATCTCAATTCTTCTAATCTTATCTCTGATCGCCAGTATGGCTTTCGTAAGAAACGCTCTACTGGTGATCTTCTTTCCCTTCTTTCTGACTCTTGGTCCTCCGCTCTTCGGCATTTCGGTGAATCTTTTGCTGTCGCGCTGGACATATCGAAAGCTTTCGATAGAGTCTGGCACAAAGCTTTGATTTCCAAACTTCCCTCTTTCGGAATCTATCCTTCTCTCTGTGACCTTCTCTCTGATTTCCTTTCCGGTCGTTCTATAGCAGCTGTTGTAGACGGCCACCGTTCATTCCTATAAATCTATTAATAGTGGTGTTCCTCAAGGATCTTCCTATCCCCAACACTTTTTCTGTTTTTCATTAATGACCTTCTCTCTATTACTTCATCTCCTATCCACTCCTATGCTGATGACTCCACCCTTCATTACTCCTTTCAATTTGAAAGACGTCCCTCCCAGCAACAGTTAAATAGAGGCAAGGAGGTGGCCTTGGAGCAACTAACCTCTGATCTATCTCTCATTTCCAATTGGGGCAAAGAAAACATGGTCGTTTTCAATGCCTCAAAAACTCAATTCCTCCATCTCTCTACTCGACACAATCTTCCACACAACTACGATATCTTCTTCGA
>SEYY01006447.1:17500-45000 GCA_009176605.1 Armadillidium nasatum | reverse complement strand
TTGAAAAGAACGGAGGTTAAAGAAATAGGACGATAGCTAGAGGGTTGAGAGGTGTCCCCATTCTTCGGCACAGATGAATGTGTGCACGTTTCCAGCAAGAAGGAAAGGTAGTCGAAGGGAGACATAGAGGAAATAGTTTACCAAAGTAGGATGCAAACTGGGAAACAAGTTTTGAGAACTGCAGGAGGAATTCCATCAGGATCATATGCCTTCTTAGTGTTAAGCTTAGAGAGAGCAGAAATGATATCTTTAAAAATAATTACAATATGAATTGGAGAGGGTTGAAGGAAGGGGAATAGTTCCGGAATCGTCTGAGGTAGAGTTAGAGGCAAAAGTTTGAGCGAAGAGAAGGTAAAACGGCAGTTGTGCCATCAGAAGATACTAGAGGAGGGAAAAAAAGAAGGACTGTCATCTTCATAAACATATGACACAAATGGTAGAGTTATTGACTCCGTTCTTGAGGGCACCGGTTCGATCCCACCTGTGGACCCTAGGCATTTACTTCCCAGAAAAGTTCCTTTCCTCGAATGTAGTGTGAATTTTTATTTAATAAAAAAAAGAATGGATAGAGTTGAAAGAGCAGCTGAAAAGATCGTTAATGTAAAGTAAGAATGAAGCTGGAGATAGAACGGAACTCTGAGGAACACCACAATTAATATGGAAAGAATAAGAAGTCGCTCCCTCAACAAGTACAGATATGAAATGATCTAAGGAAAATAAACTAGACATGAATAAGCAAAGAGAAACAGGAAACCAAAAGGCAGGAGTAATGTATTATGCAATACCCTGTCAAAAAGATTGGCTATTTTCAAGTGCCACCACACAGGACTCTCAGTTATTTTCCAAGGGTAGAAGACCATAAATCGGAACATAGGAAAGTTTGTCACCAGTTGACCTTCATAGTCTAACAAACTCGCGCTTTCACAATTGAGAATAATACATTAGCAGTGATGCATAGAGAGTAGTACCTAACTTGGACAGGCGCCATCTCAAACGCATACTTCCTCTGAACACGGAGAGGAATGCAATTTGGGCCAGTAGCCTTAGATTTCAGGAATCTCATCCGATTATGTGTAATCACAGGTAGAGACATAGAACACCTGAAAGCAGGAGTAGGAAAAAGCATGAATCGTTCAAGATGGAATTAGATAAAAAAAAAAAAGGAGAATGAAAAGACTTATTCTTTCAGAAGAACTGGTAACCACAGATTGTAGATGGAACATGGGAATGAAATATTCTTAAACATATGCAAGAAATTTTGAATCGCTTGAGGATGCAACGCAGTTCTCCGTTCCACCAAGCTTAAAAATCCCTGCTGTTCAAGGATTAAAGTATCATCTTGAACATATGCATTAAAGTGTAATATATCTTAGGTTTAAGCTGGATTGGAGCTCTGAAAAGGAATAAAGTAACAGAAGGGCTTCTTTATTAGCGAGAGCTCTGTTCATTTTCGAAGAAGATTTAATACGCTTCTAATATCGTTATTGAGTTATCAGAGGATTTACCAGGAAGAAGTTAAGGAAGTCCTCCAACAAGGAAGAAATTTTTCAGGTTTGCAACCTCCTTGAGTCAAAGTTCGACAGACGCATACCAAATACAGGAGCAAAATAATTTTGAAATGCAGAAATATTTCATTTCCCCTCATATTTCAGAAGAAGGGGATGCACAAATATATTTGAAAAGTCAAGAAGATAATTCCCAACACTGGCAAATCTGGCACATAAATATTTGCCTTTACCTGCATCTTTGGCACCTGTGTGAAAAATCTTCAGCATCACAGGAAGAGTTTTTCTCCCTGATTGATGTTAATTGATTGAAAAGAATTTAGAAACTCGTGTGTTTGTGAAATACAACAATAAATAGAAATATGATTTTAATTTTTACACTTTGGGGAAAAAAAGAATTAAAAAAGGCTTACAGAATTAATAAAAGAGCTCTTAATTATTTTCAAATATTTTTATTCACTATTTATCGTAATTAAGTTCTTAACTATTTTACAATATTGTTTACAATAATTCAGAAATTAGGAATGGATCGTAATAATATAGTTTACATGTTAATGACTACGGTTATATATATATATATATATATATATATATATATATATATATATATATATATATATATATATATATATATATATATATATATATATATATATATATATATATATATATATATATATATATATATATATATAATATTTATATAAATAAAAAAAAATAAAAAAAAAAAAAAAAAAAAAAAAAAAAAAAAAAAAAAATATATATATATATATATATATATATATATATATATATATATATATATATATATATATATATATATATATATATATATATATATATATATATATATATATATATATATATATACTGATAGATTGATAAATTTAAATATACTTATAATTTATTTAAAAAACTCACAAAAGATAAAATATTAAAAAGTTTCAAAAAGAGGTTTATGTTTCGAAACGTGTTCCATGTAACCTCTTCAGGACGAATGTAAGTATTGATGTATATAAGAATTTATTGATTTTTCATGTCGTTATCTTTCTGAAGAGGATTCGAGAAACACAACGAACGTGACGTGAACCAACAAATTTTGACCTTTTCTTTTCACCTTTTTATCATTTTAACTTTTTACTATTGTATCTATTTGATTTTGATTTTGAGTCGTTTTAAATAAATTGTTTTTGTTTATGGAACGAAGGAAAAGAGGGTTATATATATATATATATATATATATATATATATATATATATATATATATATATATATATATATATATATATATATATATATATATATATATATATATATATATATATAGTTCTTTTTAAATATATCTACACCAGGCTATTTTTTTATAGCCAATTTTTCTTTTGTGCTTTTTTTTATTCGTATTTTTTTTATTTTGCAAAACGTGGCATTTTTTTATAGCCGACTTTTTTTTTTATTGTGCAAATTTTTTGTTACAATAAACTTAGTTTAATATATATTTGCTGGCCGTTAGTCCTACATTTACCCTTTAAGTCAGGTTAGGTTACGTCGAACTAGTATGTTAGAAAAGAAAATGAAGGGAAAAAGACATGAACCATATAAGAGATTTGTAAAATATACTCTCGCCATATTGGCTGCATTACAGTATTTTTCGCTACTTTTTTCGATTTCTAAAACTCGATATTTTATTTCCCTTTCGTTCCCCTGCTATTTAATTTTTTTTTGGGGGGGTGAGGGGAGGGGCTCATGTTCTACAAATGTAAATTTCGTTACAATCGGCTGGTATATATATATATATATATATATATATATATATATATATATATATATATATATATATATATATATATATATATATATATATATATATATATATATATATTATATATATATATATATATATATATATATATATATATATTCTGTATGAATACAAAATATAAAAATCTTTCTGAGATGTGTTTATAATAATGAATGTTTTTCACTTACGTTACAAAGAAAGCAACAAAGTAAAATAAAACTCATTTTCTTTTTTTTACTTTACCAAGATCGATCTAAAAGCTTAGACAGAATCGTGAAATCACAAAACTTTTTCAAAGCATTCCTCTTTATATTTAAAATCCAGACATCATTCACCATCTATCGAGTATATATATATATATATATATATATATATATATATATATATATATATATATATATATATATATATATATATATATATATATTTCTGGTGCTAGGGATTCGAACCCTTACGTCTTATATGGTAATAAAAGGGTGTTTACCTCTGCGCTATAACATTTCAATCGCTAAGAGAAAGCTCTTGAACAACCGCCATGTAGATTAACTCAAAGATTTACCACAGAACATATACCTAAATTTATAAACCACTAATTAGAACCGTGGAGTGAAATAGGACATACTCCATTTCTGTTCCCGGGGATTTGAACCCTGACCTCTTATCTGGTATTAACAGAATGTTACCACTGCGCTATAACACTTCATAAGAAAATCACTGCTAAGAGAAAGCTTATGAACAACCACCATATAGACTAACTCAGGGGACCTCCACGATTGCACTTTTGAATGCGTGTAAATCAAAATATTTAAAAGTGCATCAATGAAAGGAGGTATGGAAAGTAATATAAAAAAGATTACGAAAAGGAATTAGCGTAGCAGTTGGGGTTATCTTTTCTAAAATGCTTCAAAATATATATATATATATATATATATATATATATATATATATATATATATATATATATATATATATATATATATATAGAGAGAGAGAGAGAGAGAGAGAGAGAGAGAGAGAGGAGGGAATGCGGTTAGCGTAGGACAGGAATGAGTGGAAAAGAATGGTGAGAAGGTGAGTGTTCGTAACGATTGTGGCTTCAGGTAGTCAGCATCCCACTATTGTGGGAAAGGTTTGAGTAAATATATATATATATATATATATATATATATATATATATATATATATATATATATATATATATATATATATATATATATATATATATATATATATAAGTACCTGTAAATAACATTGACATTCTTGGTCTAAACATAAACAATAAACTGTCCTGGAAACCTCATATCACAATGGTTGCTAAAGCGGCCTCTAAGAAGCTGGAAGTTCTGTTCAGGTTGCGAGAATTTTTCTCTTCTGAGAAGTTACTCCAAATATATAATGGTCTTATCCACCCATGTATGGAGTACTGTTCCCACATTTATGGGTGCTCCGGCTCCTCCTCTCTCTTCTGGCAGGTGCTCGAGGGAATTGGCCTCCCGCATTCCTCCATCGTTGCGTCATCCTCGTTGCACAAGGAGTGCCCTGCTTTCGCACCAATTTTGTGTGGATGTGAGAAACCCCAGGCTAGCTCATTGGGGTGCCTCCTCCCTTCCAGGAACCTCTGTATTGTGGAACTCTTTACCAGCATCTATTTTTCCTCCTGCATTTAATCTTCCACTCTTCAAGGCTTCCGTCTGTACCCACCTGAGGGTTATGCGTTAGGTGTGTGTTTGAGTGAGTTTTTTTAATTTGTGTGCCCTTTCCTTGAAAAGGGCTCTGCCCGTGAGTGAGGGCAATCTGTAAAATATATATATATATATATATATATATATATATATATATATATATATATATATATATATATATATATATATATATATATATAGCCATTATTATTATTATTATTATTATTATTATTATTATTATTATTATTATTATTATTATTATCTTTCTATTATTATTATTATTATAATTAAGTTTGAGTAAAATTGGTTTATTTTGGTTTTCATAAATCTTCAATTAAAGTCAATTAATGTTCAATTAATGTTCAATAACTATCCTTTCTCTTAAACATAAAGAATAAATTGTTTTTGAAATCTCATTTCACAACGGTTGATAAAGTAGCTTCAAGTTAATCGAAAGTCATGTTCAGGTTCTCGGGAAATCAATAATAATTACTTAATAATTGTAAATGCGTTTAATATATATATATATATATATATATATATATATATATATATATATATATATATATATATATATATATATATATATATATATATATATATATATATATATATATATATATATATATATATATATATATATATATATATATATATATATAAAATAATAATAATAATACGGAAGCACTTCTTTTACCTTATTCTTTTTTGAGGGTACTAGTGAAGTTTAAACCTATGTTTAATTACGCTTTAGTGTGGATTTTTTAGATGATACTAAATTTCTTAAACATAAAAGATATTTAAGAAAGATTAAACAAAATGCTGCCGCTGAGAACAGTCAGTTGGACCCGCACATAATTAAAAAAATTATTGCTTTAATAATAATTGCTTTGTCTTTTTTTTTAATCTGAAAAACTCATTTCGGAAATTAAAGCAAAAATTCATTCATAACACTCCTGCACAAAGTTCAGATGAGTAAAGTCGCAGTTTCAAGATGCAATATCCATGCTAAAGTAGCTTCAAGGAAACGAGAATTCCTGTTCAGATTTTTAGCATTTTTTCTTCCGAACAGTTACTCCACTCATATATGGGTCTTATCAGCCCTTATATGCAGTACTATTTTCACACTTGGAGGATCTCCGGTTCCAGCCTTCTTTTGGATAGGGTTGGGTTTTAGGTTACAATAAACTATCCACTGCTTTCAAACTTCCTTGACTCTCTATCTCTGTGACATATCATTGATACACTATCTCTTTTCTATAGGTACTACAGCCGAAAGTGCTCGGGATACTTAACCTCTCTCTCTTTTTACCTCCATTGTGTTGCGCTCGTTGCACATGGAGAGCCTTGCTTTCACATGAATTTTATATGAATATTTGAAACTCCAGGCTTGCTCTTTGTGGTGCCTTATCCTTTTCATTCACCTCTGTTCTGTGGAACTTTCTCCTTCATCTGTGTTTTTCATGCTGCATTTAATCTTCCTCTCTTTCTGGCTTCCAACAGCGCTCACCTGAGATAGTTGCGTTAAGCTTGAATTTGGATGTTTCCTTTTAATTTAAATTTCTGCTACCCTTTTGAAAGGGGCCCTGCAAATGAGTGATGGAAAAGTGCTTAAAAAAAAAAAAATTTGGAACACCTAAAATGTTTACCTTTTCTCCAAAACTTTGCAAAATAAAATGTAATAATAATAATAATAATAATAATAATAATAATAATAATAATAATAATAATAATAATAAATTCAAATTCAAAATTCTTTATTAATTGAACGTACACTGTAATTTACAATATGTAGTATGTCCTATACTACAAACTACAATAATAATAATAATAATAATAATAATAATAATAATAGTAATAGTAATGAAGTAACTGTACAGTACAGTGACGGTATGGTATGATGATAAAAATAATAATAATAATAATAATTAATAATAATAATAATTTTTTGAAAATCTTAATATGAGGATAAGATAAACATTTTGTTTTATTCAGGAAAAATAATAATTATTAGGTTTTTACTTTTAAAATTTAACTTGTATTTAAAAGTACTGGAAAGTACTTGATTTTTTCCAAGTACATTAGACTCAAGCAGAAGTTCAAGTACTTTTGATTTTTCAAACCTCAAAGTACAAGTGCTCAAAAAATTTGTACCTAAGTACCAATACATGTACTTGTTCTTAGACCTACGTCCGATATATATATATATATATATATATATATATATATATATATATATATATATATATATATATATATATATATATATATATATATATATATATATATATATATATATATTTATATCGTCGAATTGTTGCGTCACTCTCTCTATACTATCGCTATTACAATGGACACTACTCTTATGAACTCTCTCGTCGCATACCTCCTCCACTGAGAAGGGCTCGTGCGACTCGACTTTCTACACAGTCTCATCCTTTCTCTGTCCAACTCTCTGACCCCAGACTTAACCGCTATGCTTTGTCTTACATGTACTCTACTGGTAAAATCTGGAACACACTCCCTTCTTCTATTTTTCCAACTTCCTATGACTTACACACTTTCAAACGTCGTGTATCGGATCACTTCGGTCTTTAATATGACCAGGCTTCCGTCTTTCCCACTAACTCTGGTGGAACTTTTGTAGGCCTCTGGCCTTTGCCCACCAGAGGTGATATATAATATATATATATATATATATATATATATATATATATATATATATATATATATATATATATATATATATATATATATATATATATATATATATATATATATATATTATAATTTTTTTTTTTTTTTTTTTTTGTCTCCTCTGGTGGGCAAAGGCCGGAAAATTTAAGTCAAGGGAAGTGTGGAAAATGAATAAAGGGAGTGTGTTTCATCAGACTTTACCAGTAGAGCACATGTAATACTGAGCATAGTGGTTCTGTCTGGGGTTAGAGAGTTGGAAAGAGAAATAATTAGACTGCGCAGAAATGAGTGGTTCTCGAACCCTTATTACTAGAGGAGATATGTGAAGGGAGAGATCAGAAATGCAGTGTCCATTGTAATAGACAGAGTGACGCAACTATTCGAAGGCACAAAGAGATTGGAAAGAATGAATGAGAGCCGAAGTTTGATAAGACAAAATATCCTAGACTTCACATTTTCAAGGAGAGCTGTATGAGTGAAACCACCCCAGATGTATGAGGTGTACTCCATACAGGAGCGAATAACACCCCTTAATGAGCAAGCAACTGGGGTGGCTTAAAGAAATCTTGAAAGCTCCTGAGAACACAAAATCTGTTAGAAGCTTATTAAGAATGAGAAGTAATGTTATCCTCCAAAAAAGATCACAAGAAAAAGAAACACTAAGAATATTGAGGACAGATGATGGTTTGAGTTGTGTCAAAAATGTCATTGTTGAATGGAAGGTTGTCTCGAGTATAGAAACGGAGTAACTGAGTTTTTGAATCATTGAAAAAGACCATGTTTTCCCAGCCCCAATTGGAAATAAGGAAAGATCAGAGGTTAGTTGCTCCAAGACCATCCTTCTTGCGTCATTTAATTGTTCTTGGAAGGGGCGTCTTTCATATTAAAGGAAAAATAAAGGATAAAGTGATAGGCATATGAGTGGATAAGAGATGAAGTAATAGAGAAAAAATCTTTAACGAAAAGTAAGGTAAGGTGTTTGAGATGGGGCATATTCTTGAGAAACGCCCATGTTTATGGATTTAAAGGATGAACTCCTGGCCATCTACAAGAAGTACAACCGCAGGTCATAACTGTGAGCAGCACCGAAATGCTAGAAATGTCTCCTCGCCGAAGATTGGGCCGTTCTTCCGGAAGATTTGAAAAGACGGAATAAGATACAAAGATACGACGGTGATTGGATGAATCCAGAGGAGGAAAGAGTTTAACGATGTAAGTATTTAAAAAAGTCAGTTATGTTGAGTCATCATCAAGACGGTCAGAGATACGGGTATGGAGTTGCACCAACTGCTCAGGGATGTTCTAGTTATAATAGTGGTAGGTGAATTCACTAGCTGGATCACTAGAACTTGATGAAAGTCACCCAACCACTTAGAAGCTTGTTTAGAAAGAGAAGCAATGTGATCTAATTTGAAATCACATAAAATGATGGTTTAAGAGAAATGAGAAAATGTGTTTTTTTTATAATTAAGATTATCGAAGAAAATTTTATAATCCATAAAGTTAGGAGATAACTAGACAGAACAAATAAATTTAGTTGTAGAGTTACAAGAGAGCTAAAAGCCATAAAGTAGAGACTTCAGAAGACTTCAAATTAGATACATGAGGAAAGACAACATCGTTGGGTAGACGAGGGTCTATTTTTTCAAGTCGCCCTTCTAAGTTTCTCCTGTACAGATATATGTTTCTCTATTTTTAGTTTTAAAAAGGTAATGTACTAGTAAAGATTTGTGAATTTGAGGGGTTCATATGAAATGGGGGAAGGTAGTGGAAGCATAAGCAATCCAGTATGGGATAAGTATACACTAGAGACACTCTGAGAAGGTGAAACGCGAAAAGGTACGAACTAAAGGGTACTGAGTTAAACAGAAAAGTCTAACCCACCCGCGGTTATACTCAGTGGACGATACATTCATAGCTTCAGATGGGGCTACGTCCTCTCCCTTTCTGTATATATATATATATATATATATATATATATATATATATATATATATATATATATATATATATATATATATATATATATATATATATATATATATATATATATATATATATATATATATATATATATTATATTTTTTTATTTTTTGCTTTACTGTTCAAAAATCAAGTTTTTCATTTCTAGTTCAAATTGTCGTTTGTTTTCTTTTCTTTATTTTTTTAATTTTTTTTCTAAAAAAAAAAAAATTTTTTATAAATATATATATATTTTTAATTTTCATTTTAATCATTTATTGTTGGTGAAAAAATAACAATTTTTTTTATTTTTTTTTATTTTAAACAATGCAATTTTTTAACCCAAATCCGATTTGGGTTTCTAATCTAAAAATAAAAAATTTGAATATATATATATATATATATATATATATATATATATATATATATATATATATATATATATATATATATATATATATATATATATATATATATATATATATATATATATATATATATATATATATATAAAAGTGATGGATCGGATGTCATTTTTTCTCATTTACGGATGCGGATATAGAATTTTCGTCAAGTGCGGATGCGAATGTGGATGCGGATTTTGAATTTTCGAAAGTGTGGATGCGGATGCGGATGTCAATTTTGATGAGGACACGAAATGCATATGCCATCACAAATAAATATATATATATCTATATACATACATATATATATATATATATATATATATATATATATATATATATATATATATATATATAATATATATATATATATATATATATATATATATATATATTATATATATATATATATATATATTACTTGATGAAAGCAAAAGTAAAGAAGAAATACATAAGAAGAATAAAATTAATCCTTAAGTAAGAACTAAACCCCAGGAATAAAATGCAAGCCATTAAGACCTTGGCAAATCCTGTACTTTCATATGGGTTTGGTGCTATAGACTGGATGCAGGAAGACCTAAATAATCTTGATGTTATGACAAGAAAAATGCTGCACATGCACAAAATGACATACAGAAACCAATGCGTAGCTCGCATGCATGTTGCCAGAAAAAAAGGAGGAATGGGTGTACCATCAATAGATGCAATATATAAATCTGACATAATAGGAATAGGAAAATATTTGAAACGAAAGCAAGATAAGTTTAAAAGATGGGTGTACGAGCATGAAAGTTTGAAACCATCATCAACATCAATAATATAGAAAATGAATGATTATTTAAGAGATAGAAACATAAGTGAAGAGGAAGAAGAAATTATAAGTAATGAAACACTAGAGAAAAAGATTTAAAAAAACATCAAAGAGCTATACAAAGAGAAGAGAGAAAAAGTAAATTTAGAACAATGGAAACTCCACACATTCGCAAAACGTCATAAAATGTATTGGATGAAGTATTAATAGATACATATAGATCAAGTGAGGTTACTGTAATTAAGGGATGGCTAAAATCTGAAGATGAACGAACTATTTTGGCGGCACAAGATCAGGCGCTTAGGACCAACTAGTTCAAAAAACATATTGAAGGAGAACGAACATCGGATAAATGCATATTGTGCAGTAGTTGGTCGGAATCGGTGAGCCACTTATTATCGGGATGTGAAGTTTTGTTACTAAGGGGCTTGTACACTGAAAGACATAATAGCAAATGCCGGTTGATCCATTTCAGACTGTGTAAAAAATTTGATATACCATTGAATACAAACAACCACTGGGAACACAACCCAGAACAATATAGAAGAAAACAATAGAGTATTACTTCTCTACGATTACAATATCCCAACAGACGCTCATGTTACTAATAATAAAACAGATATAGTCGTCCACAACAAACAAGAAAATAGTTGTATGATAATAGAGGTTGGAGTCTCTTGGGATGGGGGCGTCTCGGCTTATGAAAGAGAGAAAGAACCGAAATATCAAAGACTTGAAATATGAACTACGCAGAATCTGGAACATAGATCGAATTGAAATAGCCCCAGTTATCGTGGGAGCGACGAGAATAATTAAAAAAAGTCTGGTAAAACATCTAGAAAAGTTACCTATACAGGTTTCTGCATTGGAACTGAGTATGGCTGTGATAAAAAAAATATAAGTAGCTTAAGAACTGTATTGGGATACCAATAGAAAACCAAAGGACAGAAAATAAGGGGTCATTCTCAGGATTGAGGTTCAATCCAGAATGACTCCATAAAAACCCTTAAAAGGAGTATATATATATATATATATATATATATATATATATATATATATATATATATATATATATATATTATATATATATATATATATATATATATATATATATATAGTTGAGATAGTTTCTTTGCTAGTGAACCTTAATCTAATTAGAGAGGTTAAAGCTAATTCTAATGATTTAATATTCTGTGAACGTTTAACTTCAGAACAAAATAAATTTTAAAAATTTTTATTTTAAAATACAACCAAAATATAAATTCATTAACTATATATAAGATACTTAAAATAATAAAAATAATTGCAATAAAAAAATTAAAAATTAAGTAATAATATTAATTTGAAATAACGTAAATAAAAAGAAAAAGGCTGGACTGTTTTGAGAAAAAAAAAAGACTTCATTATTGAGGTAAAAAGGACAATAGAAGAAGGTTGATCATTTAAAGATGGGCAATAAATTTTTATATATAAAACTTCAAAATCCTACGATCAAGAAGGGAAGATGCATGTTGAAGAATAGAGAAATTTAGTGAAGAAAAAGGGTAGGTATGTCCATGGTCTTCTATAGAAGAGTGTACAGGAGAGCAAAGAGGATGATCTGATCTAAAGGAAACTCAGAGGAGTTTCCTTTAGATCAATCCTTACTTTAAATTGTAGACCAGTTGGTCTACATGTACCGCATTACATCTGGTACACTAAAATAATTAAATTAATGAGGATCTGAGATGCACTGGGTGAGACTTTTTGTGTCCGAAGAAACTATATATTGAGAGGGAGTTATAATTTGTAAGAATGAACTGGCGTTGCGGGAATGTAGCTTCAATTATAGTAAGAATATTTCTATTAAATGAGATATAAGTGATCCTACAAACAGAAGTTTTAAGTATATTTTTTGTTTGGGTACAGTAAAAAATGAAGAGTGGGACTGAAGATATTAGTGAGACACTCGTTAATTAATACTTTTTTCCACTTGGAACTTTGGGAATAAATTAAAATGGAAAAGTATTTTCATAAAATTCCATCTCTGTATGGATATTATATATATATATATATATATATATATATATATATATATATATATATATATATATATATATATATATATATATATATATATATATATATATATATATATATATATATACTATTAAAATAGGAGAGTTTTAATCACTCGATTTATATGTATTATTTTATATATAAACCCTGGTTGACCACTGCACTTTTATTAGATTATACTTTTAATATAAACATGGAAAAGTTTTTTTTTTTTTTTTACCAACAAGCTGAAAGAGGCCCAGAATAGGGGCGAAAGCTTGTTGTTAAAAAAAAAATTAACTTTTCCATGTTGATATTAAAAGTATAATCTAATAAAAGTGCAGTGGTCAACCAGGGTTTATATATAAAATAATATATATATATATATATATATATATATATATATATATATATATATATATATATATATATATATATATATATATATATATATATATATATATATATATATATATTCCTAGTGATAGATCACATGTCATATTTTCTCATTTGCGTATGCAGATGTGGATATAGAATTTTCGTCATGTGCTGATGCGGATGTTAAATTCGAAATGTTTTTGATGCGGATGCGGATTCCATCACTAATGTATATATATATATATATATATATATATATATATATATAATATTATATATATATATATATATAATATATATTATATATATATATATATATATATATATATATATATATCAGTGATGGGCGAATCCGAATTCAGATTCGAAGATTTTTTTCATAGATTCGGATCGGATTGGAAATTTTTAAAATTTGTTGCATTCGGATATGAAGGTTCCAAATTCTAATTCGGATTTAGATTCGAATCCTTTCATTTACAGTAACATCAAATCTAAATAACGTTCGTTGTTCACTTAAATATGGAGATATTTTTTCAAGCAAGTTTTTGTAATCATATATGTCACAAAATCATTGTTGTATCTAAGAAACAAAATTAGTGAATGACTATTCACTTTAAAGTGAAAAAAATAAATAAATAAATAAATAAAATAAAATAAAAAATTAAGTCTATTTGAAGGGAAAGAATATGAAATGTATGCCTCGCATGACTGAGAAAAACACCTGCAGTATGTGCGATCAGCATTTACTGCAGGACCTCTCCCGCGGAAGCAATGATCATTAAATTATTCTTTAATCACTTGTCAGACCGACGTGCCACAAGCGTTTCCGCGCAATAGGCAGGTGTGCCTCCCTTAGAAAACTTGTAGAGATTGAAGAGGATACAAAGGTGATCAGAGGAACCCAGAAGAGGATAGAGTTTTATAGTATAAAGAGAAGGATTAAAAGTGAAGAAAAGGATTAGAAGGCTATCTGCTTAAGGTCATTTTGGATAAAGATATTTACTGGCGATCTTTCTCTTCTCTCTGACTCTAGGTCCTCTGCTATACGGCATTACGGTGAATCTATTGTTATGTTTCTAAACTTATCTAAAGCCTTCGTAAAAATCCTGGCATAAACATCCTTCTTTCGTCATCTATCCATCTCTCTGAGATATCCTTTCAAGTCGTTCTATAACAGCTGTTTTACTACAATATATATAATATATATATATATATATATATATATATATATATATATATATATATTATATAATATATATATATATATATATATAATATAATATATATATATATATATATATATAAATCTTAATTATTAATAATTATGTTCCTCAGGGATCTCTTCTATCCTCAACTATTTTTTTGTTTTTTATTATTGGCCTTTTCAATACTGCTTTATCAATAATCCATTCCATGCCGATGACTCTACGTGGTTGTCTGTAATTCCTTAAAACCTCAGATCTTCCATATTTCTAGTCGACATAATATTCCAAACAATTATGACGTCTTCAAACACACACACATATCTTTATCTGTTCTTAATTAATATTCTTGGTGTTTCTTTTTCCCGTAATCTTTCTTGAAAGGATAACATTATTTCTCTTTCTAAACAAACTTCTTAAGTGGTTGGGTGTACTAAGGTTCCTTTAAAATTTCTTAGTCATTTCGTTGCTTGCTCGTTATAGGGAGTTGTTCTTCCGTGTATATGGATCATTATTCAAACATCTGGGGTGGTTTCACTCGCAGTTCTCGCTGAAAAAGTGGAATCTAGTGATTTTTGGTTTTATCAACTATCCTCTTCTTACTAACTCTCTCCGGTCTATTTCAACCCATTGAATTGTTTTGTCACGCTCTGCAATCGTTATTATAACGGACAATTCTCTTCTGAACGTCCCACACAGTCTCTCTCACCCTTTTTCTTTCCAATTACCTGACACCAGACTTAACCTCTATGCTCAATCCTACATGTACACTACTGGTAAAGTGTGGAACTCATTCCGTTTATCTATTTACTGAACTTCCTTTGACTTTCACACTTTCAAACGCCTTGTATCGAAGAAAGTTGGTTTTTAATATAGTCCGTCTTGAGAATTTCTCAACTCTAATGAAAATTCGTAGGTTTCTGGCCTTTGTTCAACAGATATATATATATATATATATATATATATATATATATATATATATATATATATATATATATATATATATATATATATTATATATATATATATATATATATATATATATATATATATATATATACATTATACTCTACACCATATCCCGCATGATGCAGGGTGGTGTCGGCTGCAGAAATTATGCATATTCCTGTAACCGTACGTGGGAAGAGAGAAAAACTGGTTATAAAGGGTTCCCAGCCTCTATAACCACGCGAAGAACTATTCTTCATTTTCCCTGACTGCGTCAAAATAGCCACAATCCTTAGTCAACAAAAAAGTTAACTATATATTCAAAATCATTTTTTTCTTTTAAAATTTAATTGTCCATTTAACTGCCGAAAGTACGTAATACCGAAAGATGTGTTGCTTCACCACATATTTTAAATTTTTTATTAAACTTCTTAAAATTACTTTTCAAAAATACTGAAATAATATGTCGAAAAATAAATTTTTTCTTTTTTTAACTTTGGTCAATTTCCTTCTTCAATCATGAACTAAACAAACTATGCAATCTTAGGAAGATCATCTCTTAGCCCTCCCTTTTCTTCTCTTCTCTTCTGTCATCTTTATGATGTTCATAACTTATCTTCTTTCCATCTGCTACCAAGCACATCCACTCTCGACGACAGTCAGTTGCTATATATATATATATATATATATATATATATATATATATATATATATATATATATATATATATATATATATATATATATATATATATATATATATAAGAGAGAGAGAAGTGGAGAGAGGTAATAAGCAGTGAAATGGGGGATGTTGAAGAGAAATGATATAATTTGAAGATAGTTTTAGTGGAGGTTGCGAGAAGTGTGTGTGGGGTGAAGAAAAATAAGGAATGGAAGGCGGAAAGGGAGTGAATGGTGGAATGAAGATTTGGAGAATATGGTGAAAAGAAAGAAGGACGCCTTTAACAGGTATCAGGGTACAAAGGAAGTATTGGATTGGGAGGAGTGTAGGGAGAGGTGTAGGGAGGTGAAAAGAGAGGCCAAGAGGGCAAAAAGAAGAGTAGAAGAGGAGTGGGCCAGAAAGTTAGCAGAAAATTTTAAGGAAAGAAATGAAATGTTTTGGAAAGAGGTAAATAGGGTGAGAAAAGGAGAAGAGAGGGGAGAGAGAGTGAAAGGGGAAGATGGAGAAATATTACTGGGAGAGAAGGATGTTGGAGAAAGATGGAAAATGTACTTTAGTGGATTGTTGAACGAAGGGAGTAATAGGGGACGGGTAAAGAATGATGGTGAGGTAGTTAGCGAGGATCAGGAGAGAAGTATTAGTAAAGAGGAGGTGGAAGTAGCGGTGAGAAAGGTGAAGAAAAGAAAATCAGCAGGAATGGATGGTATATATGGAGAGATGATAAAAGAGAAACCTAGAGAGTTGATTGACTGTTTGGTGAGAATGTCTAATGTGTATTGCCCATTATTTTAATTATATTATATATATATTATATATATATATATATATATATAATATATTATATATATATATATATATATATATATATATATATATATATATATATTATATATATATATATATATATATATATATATTGTATTTGTGTTTGTATAAAGAATTGAAAAGATCTATGAAAATGGAAGTCAATGAAACAGATATATATAATATATATATATATATATATATATATATATATATATATATATATATATATATATATATATATATATATATATATATATATATTATATATATATATATATATATATATATATATATATAATCTGTTTCTTTGACTGCAACAAGTCACTCAAGATCTTTTTATGTTTTTTAAATAAGATGTTAACAAATATATTTAAACCAAAGCTCCCAAAATAAAATACATACAAACGTTTTCTTTATTCTTTTCCAGGTTATCATTCATACACTTATAACGACTCAGCTCACACCGAAAGAGAAGAGAAAGAGGTTTTGGCTGTGACATACGAAGATGGAGATTGGAGTAAACCTTATTTCGATTGCGGAGGAGGAAATATTTGGATGATGACTTATTCTGTTCCTTTCTTTGGTTATGCTAATGGCACTTATTATTACAAGTACGTTTTCTTATATATATATATATATATATATATATATATATATATATATATATATATATATATATATATATATATATATATATATATATATATATATATATATATATATATATATATATATATATATAATATATTAGTATATATACAAATCACATGTATCACAAACTTCGGTAGTTCAGGTTATGATAAGTCGAACTAAGTTCGCTAGAAAACTAAATAATAATAATAGTAATAATTTCGTTTAATTCGTCTAATTTCATTATGATCAAAGTATATGCTATGTTATAACCAGCCACACTTAAGAACCTTACAGAATCTCAGTTACGAATTGTGTAAAATATTCTTCCGGACGTGACGTATATAATATTTATATAGAAAGGGAAAAATCCCGTCTATTAAAAAAATAACCTGTTCAATTTAGTGTTAGAGGAAGATCCTACCTAATAACCATTTATATATATATATATATATATATATATATATATATATATATATATATATATATATATATATATATATATATATATAATATATATATATATATATATATATATATATATATATTATATATATAGGTTCAAGTCCTTTTGAGGAAGCCATTTCTGAAAAAAAATTGAAAATAATAAAAAAAATATATAAATATATATATAATATACTTTTTTAATTTTTATATTTAAGTAAACTCCAAGTAGCCTCTATATTTTGGGTGTAAAGTGCAATTTGAGGATCCACAAAATTTTTACTGGGGTTCAAAGTAAGATGTTTTAAAAAATGGTTTTTTACGAGAATTTTTGGGCTAAAAAACTTAAATTGGGTATTATACCCAGCATATGTCTTTTCCATTTCTACGATTTGGGATATTTTCCATTTTTTTTTTCAGAAATGGCTTCCTCAAAAGGACTTGTGCCTATATATATATATATATATATATATATATATATATATATATATATATATATATATATATATATATATATATATATATATATATATATATATATATATATTATATATATATATACGAGTATATGTTGAAGAAGCTCAGAAATTTCCTACATTATTTTCCTCCCTTTTTAATAACTAGTGAATATAACCAAGGACTTCCTATGATATACTAGGAAGATATAAATAATGCTGTTATAGTCTTGAGGAACTCCATTTGTGTTACTTGTCTTTCTAACACTCACAGATGTTATTCTATGCACCAGATCATATATCATGTTTAGACATGTTACTCGTGAAGGAGATCGAGTATAAGAAAAGGAATGTCGTATTCTTCCAGGATTGAACTGAGATATAAAAAGGGCCACAGAAACTAGATATTACTGCAGAAGTTTTGCCACAGTTACGTCATATTGAAAAAAAATTAAAAGGGATATTTTGTAAAAAACTACATTAAAATACAAGTTTATGTCAACAATTATAATGAAAAGATATCAGCACAATTAAATTCATTAACCTTAGCACTTCCATAATATCCTTGCATCGATTAGGGACGTTATGAAAACATAGAAACACCCTCACTGTTAAAACAAAAGTTATTAAAACGATTATTAAAATAGAAAAAAAAAAATTCTCACAATTAGCCAGATTAAACTGCCCAAGGAATCTGGGTATATATATATATATATATATATATATATATATATATATATATATATATATATATATATATTATATATATATATATATATATATATATATATATATATATAAACTTAGATCTGAGTGTCAATGAAAACTAAGACATATTAATACATTTCCCAAAAATTTATCAAGAACCGTTTTACTTCTAAAGTTTGGAACTCCAAGTTAAGAATTGTTATCTTCTGCTTAACGAATTCTAAAATCATTTGAAACCGACTTTGGAATGCTATTCATTAAGTGAGAAATGCGACATAGACTCTTCTTCTTCTTTGGCAAACGAAAGCCTTAATTGGTTTCAAGAATTTAAAGTTTCTTTATTGGCTTTAAACGTAACCGAGAGAAAGCTTCTTCACTTTAATATTAGTTCTTGAATATTTAATGTTATATTCTTGGTTTTCGTTTCTCTTCATTGTTAACAAGACAAAGACGGGTCTTTAAAATTTATTTATTTTTTAATAATATAATATATATATATATATATATATATATATATATATATATATATATATATATATATATATATTATATATATATATATATATATATATATATATATATATATATATATATAAAGATGGAAAGCTAATAAGGGTTTTATAGAGATTTCTTAACAATTTACTCGAAATAATAGCTTCAGTTTTCTCTATTATAGAACAAACCAAATTAAAAGTGTTAAAAACTTTGAAAATATCATCTATAAAATATATACGAGTGAATGTTTATAAAAAATAATAATAATAATAATAATAATAATAATAATAATAATAATAATAATAATAATAATAATAATAATAATAATAATAATAATAATAAAGAGACTACCAAGCAGGTTGTCATGTTTTAAAATTATTTGAAAATAGTTTTTATAAATAATTAAAGAGCTTTCATATCAACCCAATGACACTCATGTTAGGAACAACAGAATAAAAATCAGATTACAAATGGGTAAAACTCTACATTTACAAGAGTTGACCAAGGCAAGTTCGAAAAGAATTTTGAAAAGGAACATTCAGAATGGAATGAATATTAAGAATTATTTAATAAATTTGAAATGAAGTTCTCAAAGTGATTTATTAAGGAGAATTGAATAAAAAAAATTAAAAATGTATAGGGAATGAAAAGTACGAAAAAAGTTAATGACTTGTTAATAGTTAAAAATCAATTTATAGAGTAAAGTGTCGAAATGCGTTTTGAGAAGCGCAGAAAAAAACTTATGGTTTTCTTTTGTAGCTAAACCTTTTAAATATTGTGGCATTTTACTATATATATATATATATATATATATATATATATATATATATATATATATATATATATATATATATATATATATATATATATATATATATATATATATATATATATATATATATATATATATATATATATATATATATATATATATATATATATATATATATATATATATATATATATATATATATATATATATATATATATATATATATATATATATATATATATATATATATATATATATATATATATATTCTCCCAGGAAGTGTTATTTTTATCCTGTCAGAAAGATCAACATCTTTCTCCATCTGTTCTTAATGTTCCTATACCAAAGCTCTTTAAAAGCGTGTTTATCGGCTCTTGGGTTTCAAAGTTTGTTTTATTTCAATTCCGACGTGGCTCCGGTTTCACCGGTCTTTTGGATAAGGTTGAGTCAAAGGCTAAATGACTTACAAATTGATCCGTTCTTTCTAATTCACTTGACCCTTTATCTTTGCGACATGACGTAGGTGCTACAGCGGCATATGCTTGAAGGTATTATCCACTCCTATACCTCCAACTTTACTTCGTCCTTGTAGCACAAGGGGTGCATTGTCTCCGCATAAATTTTGTGTATATAGGCAACGCCAGGCTTGTCCGTTGTGGTGCCTCCTTCTTTCCTGCCACCTTTCTTTTGTGGAACTCTCAATCTCATCTTCTGTTTTTCCTTCCGAATTTAATCTCAATTTCTTTTTTAAAGCCCACGTCTGTGCTCACCTAAGAACTTTGCTTAGGTGGGATCTGCAGGTTTCTTTTTCTTTTTTTTCTTCTTTTTATTCTTCTAACACCGGTAGTATACATACCGAGATGGGCCGGTAAAAATCTGGCAACCTGTCCTTAACGGTCTTTTCTGCATTTGCGTGCGATCCTGCATTCTCAGGGACCTTCCTGACATTTTCTTTGTCGGTTCACGGACCCCCAGGCCCCCAAGTTCGAACCAATTTCAGCGGACTGAACCGCAAAGAAAATGTTCAGGAAAGAAAGTGAGGTAAACGCAGCGATTTTGCAAACTCAGGCAACTTCCTGATACCATTTTTGGGGGTTTCACGGGGCCCCCGCGGGGCCCCCTCCCCAGACTTGAGTCCAATTTCAATGGGTTGAACCCCCCAAAATGGTGTCAGGAAAGAGCGTGAGGTCAATTTGAGCGGAGTGATTTGCATTGCAAATCAAAATCCCGTTTGGCTTAGGTTGCCAGATTTTTACCGGCCCATCTCGATATAGGAACATTTTCTTTGCGGTTCAGTCAGCCTGAAATTGGTTCGAACTTGGGGGCCTGGGGGTCCGTGAACCGACAAAGAAAATGTCAGGAAGGTCCTTGAGAATGCAGGATCGCACGCAAATGCAGAAAAGACCGTTAAGGACAGCTCTATTTGATCGTTGAATTGTTACGGCACTCTTTATACTATCGCTATTATAACGGACAACGTTCTCCTGAACTATCCCGTCGCATATCTCTATTTAGCTATACGCTTTTCTACACAGGCTTATACTTCGTATGTCCAACTCTCTGACCCCAGACTTAAGTGTAATGCTCAATCTTACATATACTATTCTGGTAAAGTGTGGAACACACTATCTTTATCTATTTTTCCAAGTTCCTTTGACTTTAACACCATCAAACACCGTATCAGAATATGTCGGCTTTTAATCGACCACGGTTCTTACAGTCTCCAACTTGGTGGAAAATGACATTCCCCTGGCCTTTTCCCATCAGCGGAAATAGATAAATATTTATCCTTATGTGCACCCAGGAAATGCCTTTTCCCTGTCATTGGGGCCAAACAACTTCATCCTTCTGGCCATAAAACCTTACATCCCAGAGTTCTCTAGAAGATTGCTTCTCGGACTTATGATTTTAAGTGAAAATTCTTGAGTATCACACTCTCAGGTAGGGTTTTCTCTCTTTCAATTTGACTACCAACTTCTATTTGGCCTTCAAATATTTCTCTTTGAATTCTCTAGAACAGGGATGAGGAACCTTTTCAATTGACCGTGTCATTTTTAATACTTTAATTTAGAAAAAAACAGAAGTGGGTCACAAATTTATTTACCATATTAAAATGTTAAATGAGAAACTTGTTGCATCTTGCTTGTCTTATACTTTCTCTTCCGTGAGTAGAACCTTATCATTGTGTTTAATAACTCAAAACGTTTCATTCCTCTCTTCGTGAATAACCTGCCAGTTGTGCTTGCTTCAGAACTAATTTTTCTTTTCCTTGTAGACATTTTTATCAGCTATCATTTATCTTGCAAGAAGCAAGTTTAACACATGCGACTGATACAAGATAAGGCTGCGTATAACTTTCATCACTAATTAACACACACAATGAAGACAAAGGTGGAGTTGCCAACTAAGTTGTTATGTACTAATTAAATATTATAATGTCCAGTTATGCTACTGTGAGAGGTGCTTTCGGACAGTCGTACAGAATAAACTTAAACATTTCTCAGAAATCATCTTTCAATAATGAACGAAGATTTTTGAGATTCTTAAATTATAATGAAGTGTATAGGTGCCTCCTTAAAGCTCTTCTCACAGTAGCATAACTGGACATCTGTTTGGTATAAATACCTAAATGCTAAGTGGGTCACTGAAATGTAGGTAGCAGGTCACTTTGTGACCCACGGGTTGGTGGATTGCTTCCCTGCTCTAGAATAGCATGTTTCCAGGCGTATAAGTTTAAAATGCCAATCCTGATGTTGATATGAGCAATTAGTTAAAGAGCCGAATTGGAAGAGGAACCAGAAAGATTATTGCACTTGCGACGGAGAAAAGAGTTTTTGGTATCTCGAAGAATAGATTTTGCACGATTCCGGGATGAAATATAAGTTGAATGGGTTTCAGGAGTTTGAAGACGACGGTAATCTCTGAAGGCAGCGTCCCTGCGGCGGATAGCGCGGGAACAAGTAGAGTTAAACCAAGGTTTGTTAGGTTTAGTAGAAGGGAAAGAATATTTAATGTACGCCTCCATGCCAGAGAGAATCACCTCAGTTATGCGCTCTGCACACTCCGAGGGATCCCTCTCACGAAAGTAATAATCATTCCATGGGAAATCAGAGAAGTACAACCGCAAGTCAGACCAGCTAGCAGCACCGAAGTGCAACAAACGTCTCCTCGCCGAAGGCGAGGGTCGTTCTTGCGGAAGACCTGAAGAGACAGAACAAGATACGGAGATAAGAAGGTGATCGGATGAACCCAGAGGAGGAAAGAGTTTAACAGTATATGGAGAAGGATTAGAAGTAAGGAAAAGATCAAGTATGTTAAGTTCATCACCAAGGCGATCAGGGATACGGGTAGGGAGTTGCACGAACTGCTCAAGGTTCTGGATAGAAAAGTTGTAGGCGAGTTCACCGGCTGGATCATGAGAACTAGATGAAAGCCATTGGCGGCGGTGAACATTGAAATCACCTAAAATGATGATTTCAGAGAAAGGAGAAGAAGATAGAATGTGCTCTATTTTGGAGTTTAAATAGTCGAAGAATTTTTTATAGTCAGTGGAATTAGGAGATAAATAAAAAGAACAAATAAATTTAGTAGTAGAATTGCAAGAGAGCTTAAGCCATAAGGTAGAAAATTCAGGAGACTCCAAATTAGAGACACGACAGCAAATAACATCGTTGCGCACATATGCGCAACAACCGCCTTTGGCTGAAAATTGAGGATAGAGACAGTAGGAGGTAACAGAATAAGTTTTGCTGTCAGCACACTCAAGCAACTGAGTTTCGGCTAGAAACAGGAAATGAGGTTTAGAAGAAGAGGGATGGAGTTCGACAAAGAGGAAATTAGAAAAAAGACCTTGAATGTTACAGAAATTGATGAAGAAAGAAGACCGTACACCGGGGCAAGCCGGACGCCGGGTCGTGGCGGCACCATCCCCATCATCGTAGGCCGCCAACTCCCAAGTGATGATGGGGTGAAGGGTGGAGGTTGAGGGGCATTCTTTGGATGCTGTCCCTCGCAGCATCTCCGAGTCAGCTGTAAGTTTCGCCATTATGATTTGTTTTATAAAGGTAATGTAAGAGTAAGCGCTTGTAAAATGTGGGAACGTTTGAAGAATTGGGGTGGAGAGGTAGTAGGAGCATTGACACTCCAGAGTGGGGCGGAGGTACATTAGAGACCCCCTGAGAAGGTGAAACGCGAAAAGGAATGAACCAAAGGGCAACGGAGTGAAACAGAATGGTCTAGCCCATCCTATCACTCCGTGGGTTATGCCCAATGGGGGGTACTTGCATCGCTTCGGACGTCGCTACGTCCTCCCCCTATATATATATATATATATATATATATATATATATATATATATATATATATATATATATATATATATATATATATATATATATATATATATATATATAAAGAGGCTCTTCAAACTTGAAACGTGTTTTCAATGAAAATTTCACATAATCCAAACGATCAAATAAATTTTGATGATTCGGCCCCAAAGGTCCAATATATAATGCGCTTCTTTAAATCCAATTAGAAAAATGAGTCCAATAATTTCATATATATATATATATATATACTCGTGTATATATATATATATATATATATATATATATATATATATATATATATATATATATATATATATATATATATATATATATATATATATATATATATATATATATATATATATATATTCACTCATATGCAGAAAAATCGGCCCACTCACTAATATTTTAATTTTAATAATTTTAATTATTTTATGATATTTTATTTACATTGAAATATATGTGGTTTGGAAGGCCACTTTGTTACCATAAAGATGAGGACATTTTAAGGGAATTACAATTAACTTTCCAGCCATTTACATGGATGGAATGGAAGGAGTGAAAGGAAAAATTGAATTTAGGAAGTTTATGTATGTAATATTATTTTTATAATATTAACTTTAATATTATTTCAGCAAAGAAAAGGTATATGGAAGGAAAATTTATTCTTAATATATTGTTAGCTCTATGCCGGGTAACAATGGTGAGAACGAAACACCATAGACTCTACCCTAGATTATAATTAGAAGAATCGACGTTTCCGAATCTTACTGTAAAGGATAGATTCGAAAAAATTTGTAGGAATGGTGGTCAGAGAAAGAGAACAATGGGTAGAGAGTATTATATATAATGCTTGTATGGAATACAAGTATTATATATATTAAGGGATACTTGTATGGAATTGCACTCTCTGCACAAGATAGAAAAATGGCAGGCAAAATTTATATCATATCTTATTCATCAAGCTTTCTCCCTTAACTTTCGTATTCTCACATTCGTTATTTTCTGTCTCCTCTAATCTTCTGTCCAACAAGTGTCCCTCTTATAATCTTACTTTTCTTTACTCCTGTCACCCGGCGGCCTCTAATATAAACCAACGAAGTTCCTCTCTAGAGTTTTCCACAGTTTTGTGTTCTATTGTTTTGGAAAATGTAATTATCCCTTTCAGCAACTTATTTTAGATTCCATATTCTCTAATTCATTTCAAATATTTTTATTGTTTTTCTCTCTAAACTTCTCGCTGATCGAACTCAATGTTGGTCTGGAATTTTTTTTTTTTTTTTTTTATGTAAAAAGTTTTCACCTTCCTTTTCTGTGTGAAATTGATTCTTAGGATTTAAATGAAGGATCGAAAAATTTTTCTCAATCCTGTGAGCCAATCATTTCTACCCTGCAAAAATTTATCCTAACGAATCGTTGGGACTAGTGTCAAAAATGTTACAACAAATTTTTCAGTTATTATTAGAAAATAAATCGATGAAGCGACTTTCTTATGCTTAACGTGTCTTTTTTGTATTGAAAATTTTTACTGTGACATTTTTGCCATTTGTCCCAATAATTCGTTAGGACAATTTTTGCAATGTTCCTTTATGCCGTGGTTGCAAAATTTTCAAGGCTTAAATATACGTTCAATTTTCTTGATTTCCAAGATGTTCTTCAAATCATAAATAAACGACTTAATTCTACGGGAATTGGACCTACTATTTAGATAGTTTCGCTCTTTCTACTCCTTCGTTTTTATTAACAATTGAAGGCTATTTTTTTTTAGCTCCAGTATCTCGAATAGAACAAATATTTACATATCTTCTAAGTAAAAAATGCAGGTTGACATGCTTTGAAAACGACGGTAATTTGAAAATAAACAATTCTTGAAAAAAAAAAATTCCAAATTTTTTGTCATAAATGAAAAATTGCTATTTTTTTTCCTATTCATTTGATCAGTATGATTTTTAAAATCATATAATAGTGGGAAAATGACGCCTCTTTTATTTAGATAATTGTTTTATGCCTAAACGTTTTAGCTTCTTTCTGGGCATGAAATAAAAGTAGAAATAAAATGGTTAAGAGTTGGAAAAATATCTTAAAATTTTCAGGAAAATAAAATTTACTTTCAAAAGTAAATTTTATTTTCCTTTTATTTTATTTCATTTTTCTTTTAATATTTAATACATTCAGAATATATCAAGTTAATGCTTTTACTTAGATAATATGAAAATCCTTTTTGTTTTATTTGAATAATTGGGATAAAAAAAAATTAAAAAAATTAACAAACTTTCAAGTGCCATAAATCAACAAATGGAAAAAATATGCAGAAAAATGCTCGAAATTTTCGTTTTATAACTTACCGAAAATTTCATTTTGCCTTTACTTACATGTAATGTTTATGAAAATTAAGAAAATTCCAAGAAAAATTAAATTTTAAGGATTTTGCCAACAATTCCACAAAACAGAAAACTGCACATTATTTAATCCTCAAACTCTAAGAGCAACCTTGAGCTAGTGACCCCTAATCAATTTAAGTAATGAAAAATATTATTCGAATATTATAACCATTTGAAAAAATGGCAGTAAAAATAACTGACGATAGTGAAAATTTTTTTTTATCATAACCTTGAAGGATAGAAGTGGTAAAACAATGAACAAAGAAATTTTAAGTTCATTAAAAGAACGCCTTTGACTAACTTAAAGAAAAGAAAGAAATCCTATAAGCAACAGTTTTAAACCAATAATTTAAATTAGCTCCACTTGAGGCA
>SEYY01006447.1:10000-12500 GCA_009176605.1 Armadillidium nasatum | reverse complement strand
CTAGCGAAGGCCTATGAGACTATATTGGAGAAAAGACTAAGATTAGTGTTAGAACACCAACTTGGAGAGGACCAACAAGATTGTCGAAGAAATATGAGTATCTCAGATCTTATGTTTGCATTAAGAGTGACGAAGGAACATGTACATTGTTTTCATTTGATTCATTACTCAGAGGAAAGCTATGGGCAACTATGGAGAGAGTCTATGGGGTGATAGGAAGGCTGAAGAATGTAACATCAGAACGGGATATGAGAATAAAGAATGGATTAGTGTAATGACTGGAGTAAAATAGGATACGGTTTTGTCTCTCATCTTGTTTGAAGCATATTTGGAAGTGAAAGTAAGAGATGTGAGGGAAGAAGTTCAGGGCTTTGACGGCAATATTACGGCGTACGCAAATGATCTGGCGTGTTGGAGTGAGGACGGGGATAAACTAAGAGAGGCAATATGTTTCTCAAACAAATTAGAAGAAGCCTGTTTAAGTATAAATGTCTATAAAACAAAAATAATGATAGTAAGTCGTGAGGAGGGAGAGGAGTTGAGGGTGGAGATTGAAGGAAAGGAAATGAAAAATGTGAAAAGACATAAATATTTTGGAGGAATATTTGGAGAAAGAGGAGATTCGCTGGAGATAACAAGTAGAATAGAACAATATGGTAGACCAGTAAGTACGTCCTGTCCTAAAAGACAGACAGATGGGAGTGGAGGTAAAGACGGTCAACTTTAAAGGAGTTCTGACACCAATACCATAGTATGGTGCAGAGACCTGGAGTATAACAACGGAAGATGAAAATAGAATACAGACGGCGGAAATGAATGTTCTAAGGGCTATTGAAGGAAAGACCAGAATAGATAAAGTTAGAAAACGAGAGAATCAGTGAAAATAGGGAGTAAAACTAACGATTAACAAAATAGATGCAGCAGGTTGAGATGGTGAGGACAAGTGGTATGAATGCAAGAGGGAAGATTGGCTAGAAGATAATAGGAGTGGAGGCCTGAGGGTACTAGACCAAGAGGAAGGAGGAAGAGATGGAAGGACTCAGTGGAAGACTCGCTAAGAACACATAAGATACCCTAGATGAGAGAATTGATGGATGGGCTTGTTATGGAGGACAGAGAAAGATAGAGAGCGATGCTAGCCCAACTGAAAGGCTAACGAGCCTACTCTGGGAGTGGATATATATATATATATATATATATATATAATAATATATATATATATATATATATATATATATATATATATATATATATATAATATATATATATATATAATATATATATATATATATATATATATATATATATATATATATATATATATATATATATATATATATATATATATATATATATAATATATATATATATATATATATATATATATATATATATATATATATATATATATATATATATATATATATATATATATTATATATATATATATATATATATATATATTATATATATATATATATATATATATATATATATATATATATATATATATATAATATATATATATATATTATATATATATATATATATATATATATATATATATATATATATATATATAATATATATATAAGATTCTCAAAATGCAGTAAGATTAATTCTATACCCATTACTGTTTCTCTCAAAAGGCCAATTCTTATCTATCAAAATTAAAGGATACTTAAAATGTTATTAAAAGTAGTGGAAATTTTTTTAAAACTTTTGTTATTTTAAATCCAATTTTTTATTTTTCTTTGAAACTACGATTATTCCTACATTAAAAGTAAAAAATTTACAAAGTAATTCTCTATAAATCTTAAATCTATGAAATATTTCCGCTCTATTCTTAATTTAATTGTAATTGGTATTAATTCATTAATTATTAATTGCCCTATGGTACAATAAGGAATATTGTAAGAAACTAATGAATTCGACGTTAAACAGAATAGTAATAAGAGGAAGGATTTTTATACATCAACCTTAATTTATTGTTGTGATTTCCTTTCCATTGACAGAATTTAATTCTCTTTCACACAGAAATACATATAGAAATATAATTAAGATCCTAGCAATGTCATTATGAATATATACTAACTTAAAAAAGTTCAGAACCAAACAAGAGTAACCTGGTTATTTATTTTCATATCTCAAAATACTCAAACCCAAAACACACTCGAAAAAAAGAATTGATTTGAGTTTTATTGAAATACAAAGTTCATGTCGACCGTCTTTCTCAGAAGGAAGAAGAAAAAGAACTAATAAATTCCTGACGTTGGAATTTTGTGTTAAATATAATATTATTGGGGAGAAACTCTTGGGACGTCTTTTCTCCCGGACACATGTTTCAGGTAAAAAGTTAGGTTTAGTTTAGTTGGAGATAGTTGGAACCGAGTATCAATTAGAAGACTGAGGTTTTTTAAGTCATTAAAGGACAAACTGTGCACAAACAAGCTAAGGCTGCAATACCTGAGCATAATATTATTGGGTAGAGTCAAAATTG
>SEYY01006447.1:0-5000 GCA_009176605.1 Armadillidium nasatum | reverse complement strand
AAGCTCTAGACTCCACCTTTTCCAGGAGAGCTGTATGAGTGGAACCACCCCAGATGTGTGACGCATACTCCATACAGGGGCGAACAACACCCCTATACAGAGCAAGCAACTGGGGTGGTGTGAAGAAATACTAAAGGCGCCTCAGAACACACAATCTTAGAAGATTGTTTAGAAAGAGAGGTAATGTGATCTTTCCAAGAAAGATCACGAGAAAAAGAAACACCTAGAATATTAAGGAGAGATGAAGGTTGAGTTGCGTACTTTCGAAGAAGATATCGTAGTTGTGTGGAAGATTGTGTCGAGTAGGAGATGGAGGAATTGAGTTTTTGAGGCATTGAAAACAGCCATGTTTTCTCTGCCCCAATTTGGAAATAAGGAGAAAGATCAGAGGCTAGTTGCTCCAAGGCCACCTCCTCCTTCCTCTATTAACTGTTGCTGGGAGGGCGCCTTTCAAAATGAAAAGAGTAATGAAGGGTGGAGTCATCAGCATAGGAGTGGATAGGAGATGAAGTAATAGAGAGAAGGTCATTGATGAAAAGCAGAAAAAGTGTTGGGGATAGGACAGATCCTTGAGGAACACCACTATTTAATAGATTTATAGGATGAACGGTGGCCGTCTACAACAGCTGCTATAGAACGACCTGAAAGGAAATCAGAGAGAAGATCACAGAGAGAAGGATAGATTCCGAAAGAGGGAACTTTGGAAATCAAAGCTTTGTGCCAAACTCTATCGAAAGCCTTCGATATATATATATATATATATATATATATATATATATATATATATATATATATATTATATATATATATATATATATATATATATATATATATATATATATATATTGTACGAGTCGAGCTTTAAGGACTCGACAAAAGGAAACAAAGTATGATTTAAGGTCATACTCACTATCTTATGTTGGTCTTCTAGTGATGTACCAGCCAGTCAGTTAATTGAAGTTGGATCGGGTTGTGTCGTCCTCTTCTTCCGTTTGTACGGACGACTTGATGAAAGAAGTTGTAGTCGCAATCCGTCCTTGGCGATTAGCGAACCTCAGGAAGTTTGCAAGGGCAGGAGGATTACAAAAAGGAACAGTGTACAGCAGAATTAGGTTGATAATGAAAGGATAAAGAAAAGTTTTAAAAATTTTCTCTTTATTGATAAAAGATTTGAAAAGGAACAATGATTTCTGTTTAAGAATGGTTTACCAGAACAAGGAAAGGAGTTTGAAGATCAGAATAGAACATAACTATGCGGCTAAGGGCGTTGTTTTTCGGAAACTTATAAAAAAAAGAATTTTTAATGACTGTTTGTCTATTAAGAACCTTCTAGCCGTTAAGTAATTAGAGAAGTTGAAGAAATACGACGTTATTCGGGTACAAGATTGAAGAATACAACGTTGTTGTAGTTCCTTACCCCGGAACTGTAATTTACGAAAAAATAAAATTTTTTATTTCATTTATAGATTGGATTAATTAGAAAACTTTAAGAAGAAAATTTTGAGGAAACTTACGTATTGGTCAACGATGATAGACTCCAATACCGATGTAAGTTCTTATTATTTTTGTTTTTGAAGAAGTTCACTGATAATTTATAAATCTATAACAATTGTTTATATTTGTAAGTTAATTTTTTGTTTTGTTGATAGTCTATATTATTTTATTACACAACCAATACAATTACCTAAAAAGTACAAAGAACAAGTTAGTAAATAATAAACAAAGGAAAAAAGGAAAATACTAATCTTTTAATTTGTTTTTGGACATTTCCATAACTTCATCCATCCATTACCATACTCGTGTGACCTCACATCTGAAAAAATATCCAAAATTAGCATATGTGTACAGATGCTCACAATATATATATATATATATATATATATATATATATATATATATATATATATATATATATATATATATATATATATATATATATATATATATATATATATATATATAATAATATATATACTTTTTCCACTTGGAAATTTGGAATAAATTAAAATGGAAAAGTATTTTCATAAATTTCATCTCTGTATGGATATATATATATATATATATATATATATATATATATATATATATATATATATATATATATATATATATATATATATATATATATATATATATATATATATATATATATATATATATATATATATATATATATATATATATATATATATATATATATATATTAGTGATGGATCGGATGTCATATTTTCCAATTTGCGGATGCGGATGTTGAATTTTGGAGAAGTGCGGATGCGGATGCGGATGCGGATGTTGAATTTTCGAAAAGTGCGGATGCGGATGCGGATGCGGATGTTGAATTTTCGAAAGTGCGGATGCGGATGCGGATGCGGATTTTGAATTTTCGAAAAGTTCGGATGCGGATGCGGATGCGGATGTTAATTTTGATGAGGATGCGGATGCGGATGCGGATGCGGATGTCAATTATATATATATATATATATATATATATATATATATATATATATATATATATATATATATAATATATATATATATATATATATATATATATATATATATATATATATATAATATATATATATATATATATTCACTATCACCTTTCCCACTTTCGTGAGGTGGTGCCCGCCACAATTCCCTTACAAACATAACTATTCTTACCTTTCAACGCTTTCACCACCTCCTCCATCTCTGTCTCCACAAATCTTCTACCCTCGTCTAAACTCAAATTCCTTCCATCAAAATCACTCTCACTCCATCCATCCATCTCCACTTCGGCCTTCCCCTCCCCTCTACCCTTCCCCTATCTACATCGGATCTACGTACCTTGCCAACCATTCTGTTCTCTTTCATTCTTCACATATGTCCAAACCATTTTAGCACATCCTCCTCCTCTCTATCAATTACACCCTTCTTCCATTTACACATCTCCCTTATTCTTTCATTTCTAATCCTATCAATCCTTCTCAATTTATATATCGCTCTCAAATCTTTTATCTCAAAGACATTGAAACTTTTTCTCGACCGAGCACTTATCGTCTATGTTTCACACACATACAATACAGAAGGTGAACACATACATTCAAACATTCTTATCTCTATTTCTTTCGAAATTTTTCCTTTCTTCCATACTTTTCTTAGGCCCCCCAATACTTTCATTCCTTCTACCACTCTGTTCTTTATTCCTTTTTCCGTCCCACCCTTACCTTCCACCCAACATTACTAGATATTTGAATTCATTCACCTCCTCAAGTTTCCAATCTCACACTTCTACAAACCAATTCCTCCCTCCACATTTCCTCATCCCCACCTCCAATCCTCATAACTTTATTCTTCGCTGGATTGAATTTCAATCTCGTGTTTGCACATTTCCCTTCAAACTCTCTCACAAGTATTCTTATCTTTTCTCCAGATTCTGCCACCAACACATGCCGCATCATCTGCAAAAAGTAAAACATTCACTTCACATTCACCCTCCATATTTCTCTACGTAATACTCTTCCCTTCTCTCTCCATTTTTCTAAGTAAACCATTCATCAATAGATTAAATAACATGGAGATATTACAAACCCCTATATATATATATATTATATATATATATATATATATATATATATATATATATATATATATATATATATATATATATATATTATATATATATATATATATATATATATATATATATATATATATATATATATATATATATATATATATATAGTGATGGATCGGATGTCATATTTTCTAATTTGCGGATGCGGATGCGGATGGAATTTTGAATGCGGATGCGGATGCGGATGCGGATGGATGAAGTGCGGATGCGGATGCGGATGTTTAAATTTTTGAAAGTGCGGATGCGGATGCGGATGTTGAATTTCCGAAAGTGCGGATGCGGATGCGGATGCGGATGTTGAATTTTTGAAAATGCGGATGCGGATGCGGATGTTGATTTTTGTGCGGATGTTCCGCATCCGCGCATGCGGATGCCATCACTATATTATATATATATATATATATATATATATATATATATATATATATATATATATATATATAATATATATATATATATATATATATATATTATATATATATATATATATATATATATAATATTAGTGATGGATGGATATCATATTTTCTCATTTGCGGATGCGGATGCGGATATATATTTTCGTCAAGTGCGGATGCGGATGTTGAATTTTCGAAAGTGCTGATGCTAATGTATAATTTTTGCAAGTACTGATGCGGACATCGAATTTTCGAAAGTGCGGATGCGGATGTATAATTTTTGCAAGTGCGGATGCGGATATTAATTTTGATAGGATGTTCCGCGGATGCGAATGTGGATGCGGATGGCATCACTTATATATATATATATATATATATATATATATATATATATATATATATATATATATATATATATATATATATATATATATATATATATATATATATATATATATATATATATATATATATATATTATATATATATATATATATATATATATATATATATATATATATATATATATATCCAGGTATACTGTATCAAGTCGGTGAAAAAGTTAGCTGAAAGGTAAAATTATCATTTAGACTATATCGCTGGTGTTAAATAGATTTTTAAACTCTTCATTGTCGTTTTTAGAGTCTAGGCTCGTATATTTCTTGTCTCCATCCAATGAAGGAAATTACGAACTGTTCAGTATCGGCCTTTAAGGATAATGATAGAAACACGATTTTGGGATTGTCTGCAGAGTCGACTTATCATAAATAATAATATATTGACGAAAACACATGTGGTTCTGCCTGTCCTCTCCATATGACACTGAAATATATGTCACAACAAATATTTGCGAGAAAAGAGAAATTTTTTTTTTTCTTCATATATATATATATAATATATATATATATATATATATATATATATATATATATATATATATATATATATATTATATATATATATATAATATATTATATATATAT
>SEYY01006445.1:5000-10000 GCA_009176605.1 Armadillidium nasatum | reverse complement strand
AGAGCAAGTTACAGGAGTGGCTTTCAAAAATCACAAAAGGCTCCTCAATTCTAAAGTGTAAATTGAGATTGTTATCAAACGGCTGATTAACAAATTTAAAATATTCACCACAATTATTTTATGAAAACAAAAGTTTTTGTTCGTTTTTTAATATTCTTTCGAAATATTATGAATTATGAATATCATTCTGCATAATTTTTTCATTATAATGTAAACAAAGACAATGAAATATGAAAAGTTTTTTTTCGTATATGTGAATACGACACCCTTATTGAGATGCGATGGACTACGTAGTACGTGAATAAATGCCTTCTTAAGGTACAGTCGTCAACAGAAGTTCGTTCCTATTAAGCTGGAAATAAATATTTATATAAAATGGAGATCATTTCAGGTTCAGCCAATCACAGTTCAATTAAGCCCCGCTGAATGTTTTTATTTTCTTTTTATTCAAAATAGACCTTTTATGAAATGATCTCCATTTTATATAAATATTTATTTCCAGCCTAATAGGAACGAACTTCTGTTTTCGACTGTACATGTTATTCAAATACCTAATTCACATTTTTAGAGAACGTTACATTTCCATATTGAAAGCTCATTGAGGAGGGCAATTGAACCATCAGCAATGAATATAAATAAGATTAATTCTTTCTTATCTTTACTCAGCCCTACGAGAGTTTGAAACTCTGATCTCTAAAGTCAGAGGCATTGGGGAGAGACTTGAAAATTTTTGACTGATGTCTCACTATTTTATCAAATACAAAACTGTCATTTCTCACAATTTAGCTATTGTATTTCATAGTCAAGTTCATTTTGAAGGGTAAATTTGAACTGAATTCTTGAGTTCAAAATAATAAATAGTAATAAAAAAAATAAAACTTTTAATAATGATATTATTAATAATAATTATAATTATAACAATAATATTAAAAATTTATAATAATAATAGTAATAGTGTTAATAATAATAGTATGGTTAACAATTTGAATTATAATAATAATAATAATAGTAATAATAATAATAATAAATAATATATTATAATATATATATTATATGAAATTTTGAACTGAATTCTTCAGTTAGAACCTCAACCTGTCAACCTCAACCTCAACACAGTCAAGTTAAATGAAGAATAGTTCTTCACATGGTTCTATAGAGACTGAGAACCCTTTTTAGCCAGTTTTACTAGCTCTCTTCCCACGTATGATTGCAGGAATGGGAAAACTTTCTGCAGTCGACACCACCCTGCATCTTGCGAGATATGGGTGCTTATAATATATATATATATATATATATATATATATATATATATATATATATATAATATATATATATATAATAATTATATATATATATATATATATATATATATATATATATATATATTTATATATATATATATATACACTGAAAATAAATTCATCTCTAAAGGAGATGAAAAAGTAACTCGAAACGGTGTCAATTTTGAGACGCCATAGAGTTACACATTCATCCCAAAATGAAACATCCAAAAAACTCGGATGAGATATTACATGAGACGTTTTACTAACTTTTGGGGTGGTGTCGATTTTGAGATACCGTTGAGGTATGTCATCTCAATTAACACGTTTCTTCAACCTCAGTTAAGATACAAATAATGAGTCATTTGAGGTGTTTTACAATCTCATATATATATATATATATATATATATATATATATATATATATATATATATATATATATATATATATATATATATATATATATATATATATATATATATATATATATTAAAATAAATGATGGAAAGGAAATCCTAAATTTGTACAATATTTATTTTTGCACTTGGGAAAAAAAAAATAGAATTATTAAACAGTAGAATAATCCATGACAAAATTTTTTACTTATTTTCTGCATTATTTAACCATTAAAAAAAATAGATAATAATATATGACTCAAAAAAAAAAAAAATAAATCATTTTTTCCTTCTAAATTATTATTTCTTACTGTAACATTTTATATTATTTGTATTTTTGTTTAATAATTTTAAATGATACTTTTTAATGTAAGTAAGGGCACGGTATTGTTTTTTAGTGTAACTTAAATTTATATGCAAAATGAACTAAGACAAAAGTAGCAATTGCGCTACTAGCAACATTTACATCTAATTCTTACGCCTTCTATTAAAACTTCAAATAGTTTAGATGTAGCCATGGTGAGTCCAGAATACATTCTTCTAGGTGTAGGATCATTACAATCAGAACCCTAAGATAAAAAAATAAAAAATAAAAAAATTTAGACACTTATCCATGTAATTTTGGTTATGATTTAGAAAGTAAAATTTTACATCTATATAATTCTTTTGAGTAATCATTTTAACAAGTGAAAAATTATATATCTTAATAAATGAAAAGCGTTAAATTTTTGAAAAGTTTTTATACAGATGCTTATATATAATATATATATATATATATATATATATATATATATATATATATATATATATATATATATAATATATATATATATATATATATATATATATATATATATATATATATATATATAATATATATATATATATATATATATATATATATATATATATATATATATATATATATATATATAATATATATATATATATATATTTTAGGGATGGAGCGATACCAAAATTTTTACCGATACCGATACTTTATTATTGTCCAAAAATTTTGCCCATACCGATATTTAAAAATATGCCGATACTTGCCGAAACCTCACTCCATCCCTAATATTTATAGGAATTAAAAATAATGAGCCTAAATGTTAGTTGAAAACATGCATCTTAACCTTAGCAAACATGTGTACAGCAAGGGAGTGGAAGTTATGGAAGAGTTAACCTATAATACATTTATTATGTAGACTTCCATAATTAAAACCAACAAACGTCAATGAAATCCAAGCATTCGTCTCTTTGTCTAACTAAGCTTCTTTCATAGATTCTCAAATTTTAGGACCATCAAAAGTATTTTCTTCCAGTTTACCGACACCAAGATGTTAATTGAAATTTTTGTTCCAGGAATGTTAATACTCGGATGTTTTTTTTAAGAGCACTTTTGACAAAATAAAAATTCTCAAGCGTTTTATTGTAGTGTTGGAAGTAATAACTTCTCTGGATTCATAAGTAGAAGTGATAAAACACTGGACGAATCTAATTATACTTCGCCTCTTGCTGGCCATTCGCGTTGTATGCAGTGCTGCTTGCCCGCTCTGCTCTCCTACGAGCACAAGAACAAAGGTGCATGGTGTAGTTGACCTGTAGAGCTAGCACAATGGATATGATATATAAATAACAAAAACAAACAAGGAATTCAGTAACTGTAAATCCTACCTCAAAACTGTAAAATAAATTTAATAGCAGCTAAGCACATCACCGTGCTTTTAAATTTCTGCACTATATATAGCATTCCACAAAACTTAATCACGATACCAATATCGTAGAATGTGATTCTTGATATTAACATATGTTTTTTATTAGGCTGTTACCTCAGAAACTGCGCAGATTCTTTGGGGCAAGCTCAAATCTCTTGTCAAATAGTTCAACTCAGCTTGACTGAAAGTTATGGGATTCGTTATTCTCAAATGCAGGTGGCAAGTCATCATGATATTTCATATCTTCACATGAGTCAAATGACCTTTGACTTTTGCAGATAGATACAAAGATTGGAATCCTCACGACATGAACTGGTTTTATTGAAGATGGTATATCACAATACTATATACACTTCATGTTTGTTCCTATAAAGCAGAAATATGTAGCAAACAAAATACTTACTAAATTGTTAGTTAAACATCTAAAAACAATGAACCAAACTTTGAAGAATCAGAGTCAAATCGAGATTTGTCTTATAGTCAAGGGGAAGTAGCAGTCATTAACTTTTTTTTTTTTTTTTTTTTTTTTACTTCCCATCAAACCTCAGAAAAACAAAGTCAGCCTGTTTTTTTTTATGTTAATCCAACATCTCAAACACTCAACAAAGGTTTTGTAGCACTTATTAGGTACAAAGGTGGTTTTTGTCATAGTCTCCTAATTTGATACACAAGTTGGTATAGCTTTTCCTGACAATGACTTTTCGTCGATCTAAAAATAGTTGTTAGTTATTCTTGCCTATTCTGTTTATCTTAAAACAATAACGTAGCTGAATACGCGTCAAAGATAAATATAGTTCTCCGAATTTAAACAGAATGTGTTGCCACACAGACACTAAGACACTACAGAACATGCTGAATCAGTGAGTAGAAACGGTGAATTCCCCTAGTATATACTCTGCCAACTTCAAAATCTCCTCCATCACGTACGTAATATCACCAAAAAGAATTACTTGTAAAAAACATTGCCGTAATTAAAACCACCTGATTTACCAATTTAACATTTTTCATTTTCCACAAACTTTCATTTTTTTTAATCAACATCGGAATAGAAAAAAAAATTTGATCCTATTGAATGAACTGATTTACTTTTAAAATTACCATAAAGAAAATTATAAATGTATAGATAACATTTTAACCTCAAATAACCTTAGACTAATAAAATAAACATTTTTTTTTTTGGAATTCCAAACTTGTTTGCTCTCCATTAATTAACAAAAAAAAAGAAACTGAATATTGTCTAGAAATAATCTTTTAATGAAGCATGAAACGTACTTACGCTACAAGTTCTAATTCTGTGAATCTAGTTCTCCCATTCAGCAAAATTCAATAATTCAATACGGTATACTTTCCTGCTGACAATACTATTTCCACAGCTGACAGGTGAGTGATCAACAGACAGGAGAACGTTAAGGCATGAAATAATGTCAGTCTTACCTATCATACTATCTATAATGATTAATAATAAAAAAATAAGTTTTCATTCCTACCTCTGAGAAAAAGATCAAGATTTTCTCCTAAAAGCAACACAACACTAGCGAAACCAAACAAAACCACAACACCTGTAAAGTATAATATATATATATATATATATATATATATATATATA
>SEYY01006444.1:12500-20676 GCA_009176605.1 Armadillidium nasatum | reverse complement strand
TGAAAAGAACAGTAGAAGAAGCTTGATCATTTAAGGATGGGGAATGAGTTTTTATATATAAAGACTCCAATATCCTACGATCAAGAAGAGAAGACGAATGTCGGAGTATAGAGAAATCGGAAGAAGAAAAAGGATGGGTATCTCCATGGTGTCTTATGGTAGAGTGTTCCGGAGAAGAAAGAGGAAGGTCAGTTCTGAAGGAAACTCCTCTATGTTTATCAATCCTCACTTTTAATTGTAGACCAGTTTGGCCTACATACGCCGCATTACAGCTGGCACACTTAAATAAGTAAATTAATGAGGATCTGAGAAACATTGGGATAGATTCCTTATGTCTGAAGAAAGTGTGAATTGAGAGGGAGTTATAATTTATAAGAATAAACTGGCACTGGGGGAATGTAGCTTCAAGTACAGTAAGAATATTTTTGTTAAGTTGGGATGTAAGGGATCCTATAAAAGGAAGTTTTAGATATATTTTTTGTTTAGGAACAGTAGGATAATGATGAGCAGGTATTTTTTGTTTAGGAACAGTAGGATAATGATGAGCAGGTATTTTTTGTTTAGGAACAGTAGGATAATGATGAGCAGGTCTAAAGGTTTGTTTGTTTTTCTTCTTTTTTTCTTTTTTCCTTTCTATTTTTATTTAATGAAAATAAAACATGTGATATTACTGCATTATAATTACTAACACCCCAAGCGTAATTTATACTCTGAAATTTGGGATACAAAAGCGGCTTTACTTAAATTTTAAAGAAGAACTAATATCGTTATCGTTAATAAGATTCCTTTTAGTTAATTAATAATAACATTCCTTATTTCCTTTTATTCAGTCTCCTTTATCGCGCAGTTTCTGTCTTCGCTGACGCTTGACTGCGATAATATGTAGAGCTCAGCAACCAATTGAATATCAATTGGCTGCTGAGCTCAACTATTCATGTCTTGTGCTCCTTAAGGACTAAAAAGAGCTATTACCCACTGCGCGAATATTGTAATTTAGTCAGATGAGTATCTCTGTATTCTGTGGCAGAAATCGAGAGCGTGTGTCAGTAATCACGCCTTTACCAACTTTGAATTGTTGTTCAGATGAAATGCTACTCAGTTGGTAACTGAATATTATCAGCCCTGTATGCTCCGAGTTCCTTTTTCGCAACGTCTTCAGGTGAAATGTTGTTAGCGACTAATTTATTGGTTTCTTATAAATTTTAAATAAAAAGATGGAGTCTAGTACTCTTCGTCTTATAAACTCTCCTGCTCTCCCTAATTCTCTCCAGTCTCTTTCTGACAGTCGAAATGCTGCGTCACTCTCTCTATACTATCGCTATTAAAATGGACACTGCTCTTCTGAACTCTCTCGTCGTATACCTCCTCCATTGAGAAGGGCTCGTGCGACTCGTCTTTCTACACAGTCTCATCCTTTCTCTATCCACCTCTCTGACCCCAGACTTAACCGCAACTCCATTTAAGGTCTGGAACACATTCCCATAATTAGGCTGTGACACTCCCTTCATCTATTTTTCCAACTTCCTATGACTTGCATACCTTCAAACGTCGTGTATCAGGTCCAGGTCACGTTGGTCTTTAATTTGACCATTCTTCCGTCTTTTCCCCTAACTCTAGTGGAAATTTTGGTAGGCCACTGGTCTTTGACCACTAGAGGTGAGTTATATATATATATATATATATATATATATATATATATATATATATATATATATATATATATATATATATATATATATATATATATATATTTTAGTTAGGTGGGTATTGTATAAGGCAGCAATGGCGAGTCTTTAATAGTTGCCAGGTCACTTTCAGTACATCTAAAAATGTTAGAAACATAAACTTACTAATATATTTTTTGATGAGAGACTTGTTACTGCTTTTTAGCAGTTAATGCTTTAATTCGAGGTTCATATTTTGTTGTCTCATTCTTAACGCAAACAACACTCGTTTTCATACCAAGGCGATTCCTGGTGGCTTGATTTTATATAGTTCATGGATGGATGGGCTATAATTTACGCAAGCACAACAGTTATCACAAACTAAATTATCATGATCACAAAGAAACGAGTAGACACTAACACTAAACATTGACAACTGATAAACTGCAAAAAGGAAAACAATCAGATAATATACATAGGTATATAAACTATTTCAGAAATTTTTCATTATTACTTAATTTTAATTGTTTTTTATAATTGTTTATCGCCGCAATTGAACAAGACATTGTGAGACTAGTTGAGAGACGGAAGGAAGAGTTAGAAACATCGTCATACGTTTGGCAGTTTTGCATAATTTCTGAGAAATATCTTTTCAAAATCAATTTCTTGAGTTTCCTCCTCTTCTCGTCGATCACTTTAAAAGTTGATGGTGGGTCAGTTCTTGATCCGAGGGTCGCTAGTTCGCTATCACTGTTATAGGGTGTGGTTTTTGACATTTCTATTAGTTACACCCTTTCCTTGAAAATACCCTGTCCGGAAGCGGTGATATATATATATATATATATATATATATATATATATATATATATATATATATATATATATATATATATATATATATATATATATATATATATATATATATATATAGAGAGAGAGAGAGAGAGAGAGAGAGAGAGATAGAGAAAATTAACAGAGCCACCTGGACAGCTGTTATTTTGGCCTGGGAAAGAAGCTCCTGGGTTCATTTTTGCTGTTAATGAACCAAAGTAAAAGTTCACCTATAATCATTTATGTATTATGTTTTTGAATAAAGTAAGTAGTTTATTTTCTGGAGATAAATGAAAGCCAAAAGTTTTATTTATTTAAACTTTAATCAAAATGAATGAATAATACTGACGTGTATACAAGTCTGTTTTCCATCTCAAACCAGATTATTTTCATTGTGTTAGAAATTTTTTTTTTTAGAATAAAACAAACCAAAAAAACCTTCCCAACATTTAACCTTTTAAAGGTACATCCTTGAGCAAGGGCTTTTCAAAAGTTTTTCATCTCTGCTACCAATCAACATGCAAATATTTTCGCCACCCCCTGCCCCCCTCCCCTCCGCTTTCTTGAAACACTTTCCGACCTCAGCATTAAGAAGCTTTGTTTTAAAGAACGATCATTTTAGACCCCATACCTTCTTACAACATGACAGAATTAAATTTTAATAAAAATATACATATTAACTACACTAACTATTGTAATTAATGAAAATTGTGAAAATAATAATAATAATAATAATAATAATAATAATAATAATAATAATAATAATAATAATAATAATAATAATAATAATAATAATAATAATATAATAATTTGTATTATAGTTAAAAATAATTTCAAGTTAGAATTCTATTTTCAATCCAATTTAGGTATTTATTAACTTTAGTATAAACACCAGGTTGGTTTAATTGACCACATCCAATGCCCCTGGACACAATACCCACAACGTACCAACGTAAATCTGGCTCCTGTATTAAGAAAGGCCCTCCAGAATCACCCTGTTAACATAGATATATATATATATATATATATATATATATATATATATATATATATATATATATATATATATATATATATATATATATATATATATATATATATATATTTACCTGACAAGAATCTCCTCCCCCAAGACCTGCACAAAACATGTTGGGGGTAATTGGATTAAAGCCTGGAAACGCAGCCTCACATTCACTTCTTTTTAAAATTTTAATCATGACTTCTCTCAGAATGTTACTGTAGGTTCCACCATATTGTTGTGTACCCCATCCTTATATATATATATATATATATATATATATATATATATATATATATATATATATATATATATATATATATATATATATATATATATATATATTTATTTATTTATTTATTTATTTATACATTGCGCATAGGTAGGTTAAACACAATTCTTCATGCCTGTAATAAAATCACCCTTTGTTTAAAAAATATTCTTAAGCAGTTTATGATTTTCTGCAATGACCTACTTTGAATTTTTAATTCTGGAAGCGAGAACAATGGAAAGGAAGAACATGGAAATATGGATGCTTAGAAAAGCATGGGCAGAAATGAAACAACAGTATAAATCACAAACAATATATACTGATATAATGATCAGAATTTATAAACAGAAATGGAGATAAACATGTCCTAGAGTTATTAGAAGTCACAATGTGGAGAAGTGACATTTTAGATGAGCAAAAAAGGTCTAAAATTAAACCTTAAACTTTCTAGAAAAGAAACCTGAAAAAAGATTGATAAATGAAATTGGAACAATGCAAAATTAATATAACAAGCAAAAACCAGAGAACGTTATACCACAAACTCCTAGTAAATCCTTGTGTTCTGCAATAGGCAAATACATTTCGATCTATATATATATATATATATATATATATATATATATATATATATATATATATATATATATATATATATATATATATATATATATATATATATATATATATAATAGCTATAATAACCAAAACAAATATAAACATAATTTATTGTCGACTAGTTTCGGGTGATTGGTTCTGTACTTCTACCCATTATCAAGGTCATAATGAAGAAAATAAAATAAAATTACTGCACATATAAAATAAAAATAAAATATACATGTATGATTTGGCTGTCGTCGGGAGTGGGCGTACTTAAAAACAAATGGGAAAAGAAAAGAAAGAAGCATCAGATGGAGCATTGAGAAGAGAAGAGAAGATTCTGGATTAGACGACAGGGTTGGATCTTGTGAGGGAAGTCAAAAGCAAGGGCGACAGGACTAGCAACTCGGCTTTATAATTATTACTTACTGCTTGTAACAACTCCAGGAACAGCATGGGAAACCACAGCTCCGAGAAGCATGATCTTCTGGAGAGCTCTTTGAGAAAGTGTTTAGAGGTTAGATGGAAAAGATGTTAGTCCCACTGAAAGGGTGAAAATCCTAACTGGAAGTTAAAATAAAAACTCAAGGACTAGCACTGAAATATATAAATATGATCTTTTAGAGCAATCTAGGAGATGGACTTTTAAGAGCAGATGGTGAAATATGCTGGTCCCACTGACAGGATGAAAAACCTCCATGGAGAAGATGTAGATGTAGATGCAGATTGCATAAAAGTTATATCAATATATAAATTAATGAAAATTATTATGTATAAATAAATAGCAAAATGTACGAAGAAATTACAGTATTCTAATTTAATTTCAAAATATTTTCATTCAAATTTGAAGCATGGTGCCACTATATATATATATATATATATATATATATATATATATATATATATATATATATATATATATATATATATATATATATATATATATATATATATATATATAATTCTAAAACCTAACAAACCTTGGTTTAACTCTGCTTGTTCTCTTGCTATCCACTGCAGGGATGCTGCCTTCAGGAATTATCATCGTCTTAAAACTCCAGAAACTCATGCAACTTATATTTCAATCCAGAATCGTGCAAAATCTATTCTTCGTGACACCAAATACTCTTTTCTCCGTCGTAAATGCAATAATCTATCTGGATCCTCTTCCTCTCGCCCATAGTGGCATTTTGCAAAAAAATGTCAACTCTTTTGACTCTATACAATACAATTCCGGAGCTATTCCTTCTCCTTTAACCCCCTCCAAATCTTTTGCCTCTAACTCTACCTTAGACGATTCCGGAGCTATTCCTTCTCCTTCAAACCCATCTAACTCATTTATGCCTAATATTGTAATTTCTTCAAAAGACATCTTTTCTGTTTTCTCTGAGCTTAACACTAAGAAGGAGTATGGTCCTGATGGAATTCCTTCTGCAGTTCTCAAAACTTGTGCTTCCGAGCTTGTACCATACCTTGGTAAACTTTTTCGTCTTTGTCTTTCTACTTCGGCTTTCCCTTCTTGCTGAAAACGTAAGCTCATTCAAGCTGTGACGAAGAAAAGGAGCACCTCTCAAACCTCTGACAATCGGCCTATATTTTTACTATCGTTCATTCTAAAGTTTTCGAATCTATCCTTAACAGGAAGATTTAGAAAGATCGCAATTCTGTGGCGCCTTCGTGTTTTTATTACGCCACCTGAGTTGCTGCTCTTTATAGAGGGGTTGTTTGCCCCTGTTTGAAGTACGCCTCGCACACCTGGGTCCGTTCCACACATACAGCTTTTCTCGAAAAGGTGGAGTCTCGAGTCTTTCGTCTTATAAACTCTTTTACTCTTACTAACTCTTTCCAACCTCTTTCTACCCGTCGGATAATTGCATCGCTTTCTCCATACAATCACTATTACGACGGACACTGCTCTTCTGAACTCTCTCGTCGCATATCTCCTCCATTGAGAAAAGCTCGTGCGACACGCCTTTCTACACAGTCTCATCCTTTCTCTGTCCAACTCTCCGACCCCTGACGTAACCGCTATGTTTAATCTTACTTATACTCTACTGTTAAAGTCTGGAACACACTCCCTTTATCTGTTTACCCAATTTCCTTCGACTTGCACACTTTAAATTCCGTGTATTGGGTCATGTCGGCCTTTAACGACTAGGACCTGATAGGCTCCCAACTCCTGAGGATATTGGTAAGCCTCTGGTCTTTGCCCATAGGAGGATATATATATATATACATATATATATATATATATATATATATATATATATATATATATATATATATATATATATATATATATATATATATATATATATATATATATATATATATATATATATATTAGCCTACCGATCACAATTCCTAGTCGATTTTCAAAAGTTTCAAATCGAGGTGATAAACAGACAGGCAAAATGTAATCGCCAAATGAAGTTGGACGTTCCAGTTTAAGAAGACCAATATCGTTATCACCATTATTAAGATCATAGCTGTTGTATATACATATATATATATATATATATATATATATATATATATATATATATATATATATATATATATATATATATATATATATATATATATATATATATTACTCTACAGACTATCCAAAATTGTCCCGACAGACGGCGTTTGAAGGTGTGTAAGTCAAAGGAGGTTGGGAAATTAGATGAAGGGTGTTTGTTCCAGACTTTACCAGTAGAGTACATAAAAGATTGAACATAGCGGTTCAGTCTAAGGTCAGAGAGTTCGACAGAGAAAAGATGAGACTGTGAAGAAAGGCGTGTCGAAATATCCCTTCTCAATGGAGGAGATATTCCACGAGAGAGTTCAGAAGAACAGTGTCCATTGTAATTGCGATTGTATAGAGAGAGTGACGCAATAAATCGACTAGCTGAAAGATACTGGAGAGAATTAGTGAGAGCAGAAGAGTTTATAAGACGAAAAGCCCTATACTCCACATTTTATACTCCATATTTTAGGTTTTACCAGCAGAAGTCGTGTAAGAGTGAGAAATGTTGTTAAGTCTGAGATCAAATGAGAGAAAGTTTGAGATTCAGTGGAAGGAAATGTTGCTCGAACTCTTCTCAGAGTTAGAATGTATGCTACGAAAGAGTTAAGAAAAGTAATGTCCGTTGTAATAGCGAAAACATACGGAAACTGACACTAAAGTTAATCGGATAGAATGAAATACGAGAGAATTTGAGAATACTGAAAATTTAACCACATCAAAATCCATACACTCTACCTTTTCAAAATGAGCTATATTTGTGAAACCACTCCAGATATGCCAAGTATTTTTATACAAGATCGAACGATAACCTTATAAAGAAAAAGCAGTTGAGGTAGCGTGAATAATTTCGATGTCAACTCAAAAAACATCCAACCTCTCAGAAATTTGCTTAGTGAATAAGACACTGTGATCCTTCCAAGCAAGATCGTTTAGGGCAGTAGTTCCAATTTTAGGTCAGATGAAATTTCGAATTGTTTATTTTCGAAGATGGTAAGTAAGAAACCTTTAAATCTTCTAAATATAATTTATCAAAATATAATCGAGAAGCTTATCATATTCTAATCAGAAATGTGTCAGTAAAATAAAATGAAACTAATATTAAAAATTAATACTTACTTAGGATAATAAAATCTTTCAATGTTGAAGTCAGATACATTGTTTTCATTCGATGTCCCAAAGTCGTATTCGCCAAGACGAACTTTTATTTTATTCACTGGAATTCTTGAGTAATTCAGAAAAGGTATATATATATATATATATATATATATATATATATATAT
>SEYY01006444.1:0-5000 GCA_009176605.1 Armadillidium nasatum | reverse complement strand
AATATAATTATGGAAATATATAAAACACAATCTTTTTTGGCCATGTCTTAACCTATAAGAAACAATAAACAACATTATACATAGAGTACAATAAAAAAAACAAATCCCAAAATTTCTGAAAATACCTATTATATTAAAACTATGCCTCGGAAACGATACTTCCCCAAGTGTTAACAAATCTATATAATAGAACAATAATTATAAAAAATTTAGGACATATTGAATGTACTATCAATAAATAGTCAAAATCTCAAATCTTTTTAAATAGCCTGGAGTATTTATTACATACATGCTAAGTTACCAATTTCTCTAAATTCATAATGTTTTCTGGATAATATCGTAAATGACAATAATTAATCACTCATTTTTTAGGACTTAATTTATTTGGACCTCAGTGTGAAACGTCACCCTCAAGTGATTACACTTAAGTATAACCATATTCTATAGTGAACTTATGAATTAATATGTACTAACATAGTCTAAAATCTCTAATAATCTTTTATAACACCGGATATACATTCTACTAAATACGCAGATATATAGACAACATCTCTAAAATTACTCTCAAAACTGATTTGGAAATGAGAACCTCCTATTCGATAAGGATGCCAACAAACGATGCCTCTCTTTGTACGAGATGGAAAGACCCCTATTTTTTTTTGTATGAACGCTCCGGGTGATTAAATTCTGTCCCCATTTTACACTATGGACCAATATTTCCCTACTAATCCATTTTCTATAGTGACAATGAATATTTCAATGAAAGTACTACAAATTTAATAGGTCAATAAATCTCAAATCTTTATTAAGCCAATATGAGATTTCTTACTATATCAGACAATTTACAATTTTTTAATATTCAACTGATTTATGAAATTGAATAATATTAATGACAATAACATCCCTAAAATACGGTAATAACACCTATTTTATTGACCTTCTCGGTAGGAAACGATATACTTCTCACTACCAGTTTAAACATTATTATATTGATAACCATATTTTATAATTATTATATGGGTAGGTACAATATAGAATAATATATATAAGTAACTTACAAAATTAGTCAAATCTCATTAATCTTTTTAGCCGAAAGATAGTTATCTAATGGAAGTTAATTACTATTATAACTACGCTAAGTTATAACAATTATTTAATAATTCATATGTTTTTTGGAATAAATACGATATATATAAATGACCTAAATACATTCCATTAATTTATAGGTAATACTATATATCATTTATTATATTGACCTCATCTAGTGATACTAGATAAACATGATATTATTACTATACCCAAGTTTATATATTACTAACTTTATTATTATATTGAATACTCATTAATTTATAAGTAGGACTATAATAGAAAAAGTAATATGTATACTTACTAAATAAATAGTGATCAAATCTAAATCTATTTTATATGCCCGAGATTATATATTCTCTATTACTTTAACTAGCAGGTATTATTAACAATTTTATAAATTCATAATATTATTTATTTTTATTGGTATTCGGTATAGTTCGTCAGATTAAAGCAGAAACATAATTTTCTCCACCATATTATACTTATTTATTTATAGAGGTATTCACGATATATTTTACTCTCTGCAATCTTCCCGTCATTTGTGTGATTTACTTTTTTCTTCCCCTATGCTCTTACTCTAACGAATTTTATGACCATTTGGAGGTACAATAAAGCGCAATGAATATGTTAATAATTTAAGTACATTATTCTCACTCGAAATAGTTACATTATAATATGCTCAAATATTACTGACTCATATAAAGCACCGAGGATAAGAATAAATTGCTAAGTTGGATCATGTCAAATAGAGATGTACAATTTTAAAGTTCGCATATAAGTTTATCAAAGGTTTGTGTGTCAATTAAAATTGTATTTACGAGGTTTAGGAAAACAGACTTGGAAGATTATTAGATGCTCACGGAAGCATAGCAAAGGTCTGAAAGTTCATTTCCCGAAGAATTTTTTAGGACTTATTTTTTGACCTCCGGGAAATTTTTGCCAACAGGCGAAGATAAATTATCTCTTTCCACACAGTTCTCTCTGACCGCGTCTTAAAACCCATGTCTCATATGTTACCTATATGAGACAATGAAAGTGCAGCGTGAGTCATAAATTAGTCAAATGCTCATTAATCCTAATTTAAGCGAATGGGATAATTCAACTGAATCTAAGAACGACGTACGATACTATCGTACTGCAAGACTGACAATGTGGAATTCAACGTAGTGTAGTAGTAAATACCTCCGAGCATGGTACACAAAACTATTCCCATATTTTCGGAATGCTTATTTTATATCTCGATCAATGAATCATACTCCTGTGCGCGCAATGTACTCAGCTGTCCCTCGAGGATTTATTACAATTGTTAGTCACACATAAGTGTTCGAAGCCTACGCACATTATGATATACTACATAAATTAGTCCTCAAAATCTCAAAATCTTTTCCTCAGCCGGAGAATTACTCTTGCTTAACATATACCAGACCACAGTACAAAAATTCATATATTCAAGTGTGTGTTACCCTTACTACTGATAATCAAGCCCAATGAACTTACCACAATCCGCATTTGTTTAGGGCAGTCTCTTTAGATTCATCACATCCTGCCAAATGACGAAATTTTATTCCGATCACTCCAAGTTATACACTTACTGTGTAATGATCCATACTACTTGTTTTGCGACAATGATTAAGTTAATTCACAATACAATTGAGTCCAAATCTGCTCTTAAAATACTATTTTTCTTATAGTGATGATTCTAATGTCTCACATAATGTAACTTTAATGAAAGATATAAATAGATAATATATTTAAGAGTATAACAGTAAATTATAATAATAGATACTTATATAAATTTTAATAATAATATAATTATTATATCTTAAATTAAAATAATTCTCATCTCTAAAATGTTAATAGGCTATATATAATAAAGAAAATAAAATATAAATCTTGCTCCAAAATAAATAAAGAGAGATAAGTAATAGAAATATAAATAAATAAACATTATATAAATAATTCAAGACAGATTTTATCGATTTTTTTTTTATAAACCTTTACATTATAGTCTTATAACATTCTCTTTTAATTAATTCTATTGTTAATTTAGTAACGCGTGAATTTTCATGATAGTGGAATCAAGCTCTCTCTCTCAGTGTAACGTTACTAACCGAGATACACAAAGATGAAGTATCTGATAAAATAGTTGATTTTTATTCTAACTAAGCTTTTATGTTTCATGTCACAACTTGCAAATCCTCGTTAATATCTATGAAATATCTCAATTAGAAATAATGTAATAAATAATACAGATGTTATAAATATAATCATACATAATAAGTGGGTATTATTAAAAAAAAAGTATATAATCTTATATAATATATATGGTATGATATGGTAAGATATCATTATATAGGTAGTAGAGCGTGTAATGATATATGAAACTCCTCGTTTCTCAATATAAAACAATAAGTATAAATATATATAAAAATAGAATATATAATTTAATAATATGACGATACGCGAGACTATTGACATATATCTCGAAGAAAGTAGATATGTGTCTAGTATGATCGTATATTATAAGCATACCAACAACTCTAGCAGATATAAATTGTGATAATAAAATATTGGAAGGATTGACAGTAAGATGTTTGGAAAAGAGATGCATAAGGTAAAGAGAGGTGAGAGGAGTTAGATAAAGGGCTTAAACGGTGAAATAAGACAGGAAGATAGGGAGTTTGGATCAAGATGGATGGAGTATTTTAGAAGGTAGTTATATAAGATGGGAAGTAGGAGTGTGGCTGTGATGAGAGATATGGGAGGGAAGGTGGATGAGTCTGAGGTGGAAATGCTTATAGAAGAAATAGGCAAGGCTTTGAGGACAGTGAAAAGGGGCAAAGGTACGGGTCTGGATGGAATAAGTGGGGAGATGTTGCTGGAAGGTGGTGTGAGTGTGGTAGAATAGATGTTAAGATTACTTAATTTATATTTGTCCACTGTTGTGGTAGAACAGTATTGTTAGGATGCCTATGTAGCTCCTTTGTATGAAGATAAGGGTGAAAAGTTTGAGTATGGGATTTTTGGGGGGATTAACTTACTTAGCTTTGCAGGGTAAGTGCATGGAAGAATTTTAATAAATATATATATATATATATATATATATATATTAGGATATATATATATATATATAATATAAAGATTATATATATATATATATATATATATATTATATATATATATATATATATACATATATATATATATATATATATGGGATATAATATATATATATATATATATATATATATATATAATATATATATATATATATATATATATATATATAGAGGGAGGAATGGGTTAATAGTATCGGAACAGAGGGGTTTCAGAGAAAGTAGGGGTTGTATAGATTAGTTTTTACGTTAAGAATGATCAAAGAGGAAAGTATAGATGAAAACAAGGATGTGTACATGTGCTTCCTGGACCTGGAAAAAGGTTACGATAGGATAGACAAGAATAAACTGTAGAAGGTACTGAGTGAGTATATTTAGGAGAAAGTACAGTAATCTATTAGAGCTTTATATCGGAATAGCAGGACATGTGTGAGAGTGAACATAATAGATAATGAGTATTTTTATGTAAATAATGGTCTGAAACAAGGTAGTGTAATGTCTCCTGGGTTATTTAATTTTTATTAATGAGTATTTTTATGTAAATAATGGTCTGAGGCCGGGTAGTGTAATGTCTCCGGGGATATTTAATTTAGTTATTAATAAATTTGTTAGTAAGGTGGATATGGTATGGAAACTATTGAGAATAAGGGAAAATGATTGTGTATGTGATGCAAATGTGTTGATGCATGATGATGAATTTGTACTTTTGCCTGAAACACATGAAAATTTTAAAGTATTAGTGAATAAGTTTGTAAAAGGTTGTAATGATTTTGCTTTAAGAGTAAATGCGGGTAA
>SEYY01006443.1:62500-64860 GCA_009176605.1 Armadillidium nasatum | reverse complement strand
ATAGGTGGACACTGTACCGTTATTCGGAGAAGCTAATTTTTTCGATAGATGATTGGCATTTTCATAAACTTTAAAAACTTTAAGTAGACCAATTAACTTCCTAATATTAGGTGCACTAGCTCTAAAAATCGCAAATGTTTTGTTCATGAGAGATGAGCGTACATGCAAATGTTTCTCTGGCATCATAATGGCTAACTACATGAAACACTCCAAACATGATTGGTCGAAGCACGCTTAGGCAACTTTGCCAAGGTCTTTCTAAAATATTAAGCCTCTTTAGTAACAAAGTTTTGATGAAGTTATCGTATTTAGGGTAAGCATTTTTAAAATTGCGTTTAAGAAATTACGTAACACAGGAAAACTGTAATGTGGCTTTAACATATATATTTTGAGCAAACTTGGTGAAGACCTTGACTGAAGAAGCCTTGTTAATCAAATACAAAACATTGACCACATCAAATGCTGCAATTGAGTAGCAATAAAATAGGGAGGGACATCTTGAGGGTTTTAGACTTCTATTCACAATCAGCAACCAACATCATATTAAGACCATGAAGGAGGAACAGGAAACCATTAAAAGCAAAAAATGCATTAAGTAAATTATTAAAGTTATTTTTTATATACATTTATTTTTTATATACATTTATGCTTCATAATATTTTGTGCTAGAAATTAAATATATGTTGAATGTTAATGTGTTTAATTTCATTTATTTTTTTAAATTATTTAGTTAATAGTTAATTTTAAGCAATAAGCAAATAAGAATTGAATTCTCCCAAAATGCTTTAATTTCTGAATCAAACATTTCTCTTTTAATTTACCATGCAATGTAAAATATTTCTTAGGTACGAAAATTAGGTTAAAAATCTTTCCCATAGAAATTCTTTAACACTATTTTTATTTATTATTAACTTTTCCATACAGCGTTTATTCAATATCATTTAAGTTAAGTCATATATTTTATTTCCCAATACCTTTAATATTCATTCAGAGAAACATATTAATTTCACTAACTCTTAACTTTTTTAGAGAGATTATTGAAATATCTAAACTACTTTGGCTTTAACATTTTCAATCCTACCAAACGAATAATAACATTCATACTTAATATACTAATAATTAATTAAATTAAAAGTTTATATAATAAAGTACATTTTTTTCTTTCAACGTCTCGATTTGCAATTTTGTTTTAATTTAAATATTTTTTTTTTGTGTTTCCCTATTTCTTTTAACTTGGAGTCTCAAGAATCTTTTCAACTTGCCAAAGCATCCTGAAATTCTCATCCACTATTTCTTTGTCTTAACTATAGACATAACCTCGTATCTTTTGCTAACTAGTTTCCTCATGAAAATTTTTTAATTCCCGGTTATTGCAAACTTGCCCATATTATATAATATAAATATATATATATATAATATATATATATATTTTAATATATATACTATATATATAATATTATATTAGTGTTATTTCAATACAATTTTATCATTTCAATTTAGTTTTAAAATTGTTCAATATTCTTCATTGTATTTATTGTTTTTTCTATTCTCTCTCCGTTTTAAAATTTATTTAAAACTAAATATTTTAAAGTATGAACTAATAATCCTAAAATTACTCCACAATATTTTCCAAGCGAATTATTTCGGTAATCGTTGCATAAAAATAATAATAAAAAATTTAAAAAAAAAAAAAAAAAATTAAAAAACTTAAGACTATTTTTGAGTATTCCTTTAGCATGCATACATGCGCGTACAAAACCCACACAAAGTGAACTACAATGCATTCAAACCAATTATTATATAAACGTTGCGAAGAACACTTTCATATCACCTGCAAAATATTATTTTATTGACAGCCATATAATTATGTGAAAGGAAAAGGCATTCTGTGAAGCAACTTAACATCGAAAGGAAATACACACACTACGATTATTATTCTTACTCTGCATAAGTTTGAGTTCGGGTTTTTGAATTCTAAGGCACCAAAATGACCAGATACATTGTCCGAGTGACCCTCAGAAACAGAGCGAGAATCGCCGGTACTGCAGTCACAATCATCCGTGCCTGAGTCATCGGTATCGGTGGATTCTGAGTCAAACTTATTGATTAATTTCGGTTTCATATCTGAGATAAATGAATACCACAAGCGAGGATTTTCTTCTAGTATTAAATCTTCAAATTTTTCTCTTATTTGAAAATCCGTATCTACAGTCCTTGTAGTTTGATCATTAGGTTCCGTACTAGAACGCTTTGATTCCCTATAATGTAATGAGTAAATTCGTGTGCATAATAATTGAATCTCATATATATATATATATAATATATAATATATATATATATATAATATATATATATATTAT
>SEYY01006443.1:50000-60000 GCA_009176605.1 Armadillidium nasatum | reverse complement strand
TCAGAAACCTACAAAAATAGAAGCTATAATCTACACTGTAGATTATAGCTATTATTTAAAGGCTATATTATATATATATATATATATATATATATATATATATATATATATATATAATATATATATATATAATATAAAATATATAAATATAATATATATATATTATATATATATAATATATATATATATATATATATATATAAATATAAAATAAATATATATATATATATATATATATATATATATATATATATATATATATATATATATATATATATATATATATATATATATATATATATAAATATATATATATATATATAATATAAATATAAATATAAATATATATAAATATAAATATAAATATAAATATAAATATAAATATATATATATATATATATATATATATATATATATATATATATATATATATATATATATATATATATTATATATATATACTTTAACAAGTTATAAAATTCAATATACTAGATCAGGAATATTTAAATCATGTACATATTGTTAAAAGTTATGAGCAAAAAAAAAAAAAAAAAAAAAATATTTGGGATATTGTAACTCAAATACTTCACTTATTTTTGGTAAGCAATGATCAATTTTCTTAAACTACTTTAAAAATATTTAATAAAAAAAATTTTTTTTTTTTTTTTTTTTTTTTTTTTTTTTTTTTAATAAAATTTTTAAATAAAAAATATAATACTGAAAAAAAAAAAAAAAAAAAAAAAAAAAAAAAAATTTCCTTACCGATATTCCACTCAAAATAATTGAGCATGAATTTTTCCATTAAGTAGAAGATGTAGAATGAATATCGATCTTGAGCAAAGTGATTTAGTTGAGAAACTTTGGGAATATTATCATCTCTTTCTTCGAATTTTGCTAATTTAAAAATTAAATAAAAAAAATTAATTAAATTAAAAGCACATTTAACAAAACAAAAAACTTTATTAGTATCATTGATATCATGAAATTTTTTTTAACACATCCGAAAGGGTCGTGGGCAGAGCCCTATTCAAGGAAGGGGTGTTATATCAATATAAAAAAAATACTAATTAAAATATATCCAGTATTGAACCATATATTTTTCAGCCACAATCTAACTTTTTAATCCACTGGATCATTCCAGCAGTTTTTATTATTATTTTTAATTTTTTTGCATACTCTTTCTTCTAAAAAAGAAATAAAGAAAGAAAAAAAGTTTAATTTCAACGTGAAAGCAGCATAAGGTTCATATAACTTAAGAAGTTCATGTGTAAATAAAATGATTATTTGAACGTACCGTTAGAATAAATAAAGTTCTATATTTATAACATTCAAAACAAATTCTATTTGCTATAAAATTCAATATCTTTTATCTATTTAAATACAATTTAAAAGCAGTAAGTATAAGTACAAATATAAACAAGTTTCTCCTAACTTATAAATATTACTGATAAATTGAAGTCGCTCTTCATTTATTATCACCCCTTTTTTGCATCTAAATATTTGAAGATATTTGAGAACCAATAATCTACAAGCTTAATATTTTCAGAAAATTAATATATATATATATATATATAATATATATATATATATATATATATATATATATATATATATATATATATATATATATATTAATATATATATATTATATATATATATATATATATATATAATTAACAATCCGCAACAAAAAAACAAATTCGGAAAATTCAACATTCGCATCCGCATCCGCACTTTCAAAAATTCAACATCCGCATCCGCATTCTCAAATCATCCGCACCGCAAATTAGAAAAAAATAATCCGATCCATCTAAATAATATATATATATAAATATATATATATATATATATATATATATTATATATATATATATATTATATATATATATATATATTATATATATATATATATATATATATATGCGAATGTCAAGATGAGGGTGAAGAGAAATATAGGATTGGTTTACATAGGAGGATTGAGACAGGGGTGTGTAAATCTCCATGTTATTTATCTATTGATGAATGGTTTACTTAGAAAAATGGAGAGAGAAAGGAAGAGCATTACGTTGAGAAATATGGTGGTGAAAGTGAAGTGAATGTTTTACTTTTTGCAGATGATGCGGCATGTGTTGGTGGCAGAATCTGGAGAAAAGATGAGAATACTTGAGAGAGAGTTTGAAGGGAAATGTGCAAACACGAGATTGAAATTCAATCCAGCGTAGAATAAAGTTATGAGGATTGGAGGTGGGGATGAGGAAATGTGGAGGGAGGAATTGGTTTGTAGAAGAGTGAGAATGGAAACTTGAGGAGGTGAATGAATTCAAATATCTAGTAATGTTGGGTGGAAGGTAAGGGTGGGACGGAAAAAGAAATAAAGAACAGAGTGGTAGAAGGAATGAAAGTATTGGGGGGCCTAAGAAAAGTATGGAAGAAAGGAAAATTTCGAAAGAAATAAAGATAAGAATGTTTGAATGTATGTGTTCACCTTCTGCATTGTATGGGTGTGAAACATAGATGATAAGTGCTCGGTCGAGAAAAAGTTTCAATATCTTTGAGATGAAAGATTTGAGAGCGATATATAAATTGAGAAGGATTGATAGGATTAGAAATGAAAGAATAAGGGAGATGTGTAAATGGAAGAAAGGTGTAATTGATAGAGAGGAGGAGGATGTGCTAAAATGGTTTGGACATATGTGAAGAATGAATGAGGACAGAATGGTGGGCAAGGTACTTAGAATCCATGATGGTAGGGATAGGGGAAGGCCGAAGTGGAGATGGATGGATGGAGTGAGAGAGATTTTGATGGAAGGAATTTGAGTTTAGAAGAGGGTAGAAGATTTGTAGAGACAGAGAGAGATTAAGGGCGGTGGTGAAAGGGGTTGGAAGGGAATTGTGGCGGGCACCACCCACGAAAGTGGGAAAGGTGATAATGAAATATATATATATATATATATATATATATATATATTATATATATATATATATATATATATATATATATATATATATATATATATATATATATATATATATATATATATATATATATATATATATATATATATATATATATGGCATACGCATTAGCATCCTCATCAAAATTAACATCCGCATCCGCACTTTCGAAAATTCAACATCGCATCCGCCCTTTCGAAATATATCCGCATCCGCCCTTTCGAAAATTCAACATATCCGCATATATCGAAAATTCAACAACCGCATCCGAATCCGTAAATTAGAAAAAATGACATCCAATCCATCACTAATATATATATATATATATATATATATATATATATATATATATATATATATATATATATATATATATATATATATATATATATATATATATATATATAATATATATATATATATATATATATATATATATATATATAAAAGATCACAATGTTGCCGCTAGAGTGTTAACAAGCGAGTCAATATACATATATCGTCTCGATTTGACAATCCATTTTGGTCAATTGTGGTGGTCAAATTTTTGTTATTCTGTTTGTTTTCAGCCTTAATTTATCTTATAATTCACAAAAATCATCTTCGTGATCACTCTGGTAGCGTCTTCGTGTCTTTTAATGATTGTCTTGGCTTTAAATCAGTTTGTCAAGTTCGTGGTGTCAACAAGCAAGTTTATCGTAATTGTCATCCCGGGAGACTCTCGTCTTTATAGAGTTTTCTTTCCTAGATTCATTGTTGTAAAAAATTATTGATTTGTAGTTTATCAGTGATTTTATATTCAGTTAAATAATCTAATTCAGAGTCCGATCCTATATGCATTCAAATGATTGGAGGTATGCTCATTTAATAATAATAATAATAATAATAATAATAATAATAATAATAATAATAATAATAATAATTAATAATAATAATAATTAATAATAATAATAATAATATTTTAAATTTAGCTTCTAATTCTCTACAACTTTTTTTTTTCTAATCTTCATTTAGTTTCCTCATTATAATTGTTTGGTTTCGTCAGTAAACCTCGGACATCATCAGTGTTTGGATTTTTGCAAACAAATTAATTATTTTTAAGCAAAAATTTAAATTATACATTTATAAAATTGTTAAAAGGTATTTTATGCTTAGTTTAAGGGACGGTATATTAAACTTTATTTTTAAATGTCTTGTTTGCAGTATTTAATTTAGAAAGTTTCAGTTATTTTTAGTTTCTGCGCTTCACAAGAAGAGTATAAATGCCTTATCAGTCAACAGACGTCGAAGAATATTGGTTACACGAATAATAGATTAACATAAGTCATGTAATATTTATTTCGTGTATATTTTATTTTTGCGCAATTCAATATGTTATGAGCGAAAAGAGGAGAGACAGGTTGTTTTTCCGAAAGACCTGTCTCTGTTTTAATGATTTTATTTCTTCGGGTTTTGAATCATTATATATATATATATATATATATATATATATATATATATATATATATATATATATATATATATATATATATATATATATATATATATATATATATATATATATAATAATAATAATAATAATAATAATAATAATAATAATAATAATAATAATAATAATAATAATAAGGAAGAGAGAAAGAAAAAATAATCCTACTAGATAGGAAAGTTTGAGACAAGTAAATTCGGGATTATGGAATTTGGGAGAGGGTAGCAGCGTAAGTGATAGAAAAGAACAGTGAGAAGCATCACTGATGATAAATTTTAAGGGTAAACAAAGGGAGTCTACAACTTGCTGCAGAGCAGTCGAAAGGAAATAGTTTGAAAATCAAAGCACTGTGCCAGACTCTATCGAAAGCATTTGATACGTACAGCTTCGTAGAAAATAATTCAATGAAATACCGTAAGTCAGAATATCATGAGTTAAGGGAAAGATTACCAGTAGGAAGCTCCCTCCAAAAGCCAAATTAATAATTTCAGTAAAAGAAGAAGAAAGAATATGCTCTATTTTGGAGTTTGGGTAGTCAAAAGAATTTAGTACGGTAGATATCGCAAGGAGATATATATATAAGCAGACCAAATGAAATTATTCTCTAATTGGGAAGAGAACCTAAATCAAAAGGCAAAAAAATTCAGAAGACTCTATTAGACACATGAGAACACCAGAACAGACATCGTTGTGCACGAAGGCACAACATTTGATTTTGGCTGAATATTAAGAATGGAGATAAGAGGGAGCAAAGCAGGGTTTGCTACCGGAGGATTTAAACAGACGAGTTTACGTCAAGATCAAGAAGTGAGGTCTAGCCATCTAGGAGAAGAGAAGTGATGGTCAACAAAGTGGAAATTAAATAAAAACTGTTATAGTTGCAGAAATTAATGAAATAAGAGTATGAACCATGACAAGTCAGCAAATAAGTAGCAGTATCAAACCAGTGTTCGGAGGTTCCAACTCACAGTGATGACGGATAAAGGTTGTACTTTAATGCATTAGATAATACAGACTACTAGAGTGAAAAAGAGGAGCACGCGACTTCAAAAGTAAATTCAGAAAAAAAGAAAGAAAATAAAATAATCACACGCATTAATAACAATATATATTCTACGGTTCTCCATTTTAAAATATCTGATGATATTAATAAAAATTTTTAATTCTAAATACTAAGTTGTCAAAATGTTCTAAACATAAGATTTATTACCTGCCAAAAATATGACTGTGAGAGCTGTTAGGCGAAGTTGATAATTAGCAATATTATGACAATCCATAAACCTGTCTAGAAGATGTACTCCCAAATGTGTAGTTAAAACACTTAATTTTAAGGTTTCGCACACATGACGAATAAAATCTACCAAAGATCCTCGTACAGAGAGCTGAAAGAAAAATAATTATAAGTTAAAATTTAAATACTATACTCCCTTAATATTTTATTGGCTAAAGTGTACAGTAGTTGACGTCACAATAAGCTTACCAGTGTAAGGAATAAATGTGGAATAATCGATATTCTGCATCATCGTGTTTGACGAATTACCAAAAACATACAATTATTTAAGAATAAAAAATATTTAAACATCAGCAAAATAGCCTACATCAAAATCCTCAACAATGTAAATATTTAATCAATACAGTTAATCATTAATCATTACATTCAAACAGCAAATATCAAAGAATAAATGGCCATATGATAGGTAGTGTACATGACTATACAGAAAGATTCATAGGCAATGAACATAAGAGGAAATTTTGGCTGGGAAGTTTAGGGATAAATCAGATAAAGAGATGATACAGTGACTCGAACAGAAGCTACTCCACTGTTGGGGTTTTTCAGGAAAAACAGGTCACATAATTAAACTTGCATTATTTATTTCCCATTGTATGAGTATTCTTGGTAACTGGAAAAGAATTGATGCAGCTCGCACATTCTTTCTTTCTGGAAATATAAGCAGCATAAACGAATGTATAAAATGCATACCCCCTATTGAAACTGTTGAAAAGAGTCCACAGATAATGAATAGGTATAAAAAGACCCAAAATTAAACTTTTGCTTTAACAAATTCACCTCTGGAAACCATATTAAGCATTTCACTGCTGATTTCTCCACTTGACTGAGAATCAGTAATTCCTTGATACTCATTTTCTGAATCACATACAAAAGCCAAATTCAAATTATTCTTGCAATAACTAATTTAAAAAGGAAAATATTTCTACGAAACAAATATTTTTATCAAGTCTGAGGTTTTGAGAATACTTGCATTTGCGCAAGTTTTGCACGAAAGCAAATGATATTTCATAAGTAATTCTAAATTAAATTTCTAACAAAGAACCATCATTTAAAATGGACATTACAATTAGTACAACATAAAATTGGGAAAGGTGTCTTCTTTCTGAGCTTGAACATTCATTCAAGTTCACGCTGTATGAAGTATTTTAAAAATCGTACCATAAAACTCTATTAAAAATTTATGTTCGAGATGAGAACTTTTAAACGTTGACCTGGCTATCTGTATTCTCTTCGAATAAGAAATTCATAACTGGACACTGTTATTCACTTCATTTCATCCTAAAGATTCACAGTTTTATTGAAAACTGAAATCTTTATTAAAGCTGAAATCTTGTTTAAAACTTCAAATGTCCTTACAAATGCAAAATCCTTAAGACATTTGACAATGCAAATGTCTTTAAGCTTTCAAGTGTTTACAACAATATGTAATTTTAAATTAAAGTATTTGAACATATGAAAATAAATAACAAACCTGAGGAGAAGTTTTGCAATATTTGGGATGCCGTTCTTCTTTCTTCCGCATCCATTCCAATACTTCTTTTGGATAATCTGTCAGAACATATGTTTCCATTACCACTGTGCTGAAATAATAATAAAAATTAGCCGCGTAGCTTCTTTCAACTGATACGTGATTGAGCTTGAGCAAAGAGTCGGGCTGCGCCCTCCGAACTGCAGTGAAATTTTTCTTGGACTCTTTTCACCTACACAGTATAATATATTAAACTGTGTAGGTAATGGCCAACGTGACCCGATACACGGCGTTTAAAAATGAGCAAGTCAAAGAAAGTTGGGAAAACAGATAAAAATGTGTCCCAGACTTTACCAGGTTTAATGTAAGATTGAGCATAGTGGTTCTTCAGTCAGTCTGGGGTCGAAGAGTTGGACAGAGAAAGGATGAAACTGTGTAGAAAGTCGTGTCGAACGAGCCCTTCTCAATGCGACGTGAGAATTCAGAAGAGCAGCTTCCGTTGCAATAGCGATAGTATAGAATGACGAGAAGAGCTGTATGTGTGGAACCACCCCAGAAGTGTGAGGCGTACTCCATACAGGGGGCGAACAACAGTCCTGTAAAGAGCAAGAAACTGGGGTGGCGTAAAAAAATTACGAAGGCTCCTCAGAACACCCAACCTCTTAGAAGCTTGTTTAAAAAGAGATTAATGTGATCCTTCCAAGAAAGATCACGAGAAAAGAAACTCCGAGAATATCGAGGACAGATAAAGGTTTGAGTCAAGTGTTTTCGAAGATGTCAGATCGATTTGTATCGAGTAGAAAGATGGAGGAATTGAGTTTTTGAGGCATTGAAAAAGACCATGTTTTCTGCCCCAATCTAAAATGCGAGAAAGACCAGAGGTTGCTCCAAGGCCACTCTTCTTGCATCAGTTAACTGATCAGTGAGTAACTGAAAGCAGTAACGAAGGGTGGAGTCATCGGCATAGGAATGGATAGGAGACGAAGTAATAGAGAGAAGGTCATTAATGAAAAGTAGAAAAAGTGTTGGGGATAGGAAAGAACCCTGAGGAACACCACTATTAATAGATTTAAAGGAAGAACGGTGGCCGTCTACAACAGCGGCTATAGAACGACCGGAAAGGAAATTAGAGAGAAGATCACAAAGAGAAGGATAGATATAGAAACAGGGAAGTTTAGAAATCAAAGCTTTGTGCCAGACTCTATCGAAAGGCTTTCGATATGTCTAGTGCCACAGCAAAAGATTCACCGAAATGCCGAAGAGCGGAGGACCAAGAGTCAGAGAGAAGGGAAAGAAGATCACCAGTAGAGCGTTTCTTACGAAAGCCATACTGGCGATCAGAGATAAGATCAGAAGAATTGAGATGTTTCCAAATCTTCCTGTTAAGGATAGATTCGAAAACTTTAGAAAGAACGGAGGTCAAAGAAATAGGACGGTAGTTAGAGAGTTGAGAGGGGTCCCCCTTCTTCGGCACAGGCTGAATGAGCGCACGTTTCCAGCAAGAAGGGAAGGTAGAAGTAGAAATAGACCAAGAAGGGTGCAAGCTCAGAAGCACAAGTTTTGAGAACCACAGGAGGAATCAGACCTACGCCTTCTTAGTATTAAGCTCAGAGAGCAGAAGACATCTTTAGAAGAAATTTAATTTAGGCATAAATTGAGTTGGAGGGGGTTGAAGTTGGAGGAATAGCTCCGGAATCGTCTAAGCTTTTAGAGGCAGTTTAAAGGTAAAACAGCAGTTGTGCCGTCGGAAGATATTAAAGGAGGGAAAGAGGAAGAGCAAAGTTAGAGTTAACATTTTTTTCAAAATGCCAGAAAGAACGTGAAGAAGGAACCAGAAAGATTATTGCATTTTCCACCAGGGAATGAGTTTTTAGTGTTTCGAAGGATAGATTTCATTCCGGAATGAAATATAAGCGTGAGTTTCTGGAGTTTGAAGACGACGGTAATCCCTGAAGGCAGCATCCCTGCGGCGTATAGCACGAGAACAAGCAGAGAAACCAAGGTTTATTAGGTTTAGTTGAAGAGAAAGAATTTGAAATGTACGCCTCCATACCAGAGAGAATCACCTCGCCTATGCGCTCAGCACATTCCGAGGGACCTCTCTCCTGAAAGCAGTTATCATTCCGTGAGGAATCAGAGAAGTACAACCACAAGACAGACCAGTTAGCAGCACCAGAGTGCCAGAAACGTCTTTTCGCCGAAGGCAGGGGGCCGTTCTTGCGGAAGATTGAAGAGACAGATCAAAGAAACGGAGATAAGAAGGTGATCAGATTAACTCAGAGAACGGAAGAGTTTAACAGTATAAGGAAAAGGATAGGAGGTTAAGTAAAGATCAAGAATGTTGGGTTCATCACCAAGACGGTCAGGGATACGGGTAGGGAGTTGCGCCAACTGCTCGTTATTCTAGATAGAAAAGTCGTAGGCAAGTTACCAATGGATTATGAGAACTAGATGAAAGCCATTGGCGGTGGTGAACAATGAAATCTTCTAAAATGATGATTTCGTAGAAAGGAGAAAAAGAAAGAATGTGCTCTATTTTAGAGTAATTTTTTTATATAGTGAGTAGAATTAGGAGATAAATAAACTGGACAGAATAAATAAATTTAGTTGTAGAATAGCAAGAGAGCTTAAGTCATAAATAGAGAATTCAGAAGACTCCAAATTAGAGACACGAGAACAAAAATTATTATTGCGTACATATGCATAACATCCGCCTTTGGCTCAAAATCGAGGATAGAGACAGTAGGAGGTAACAGAATATATTATAGGTTTGCTCTTAGCGCACTCAAACACTTGAGTT
>SEYY01006443.1:42500-45000 GCA_009176605.1 Armadillidium nasatum | reverse complement strand
AATTTGTAATGCCTCAGTTTTCGACTCCATCTCCACCCAACAAATTTATCCACTCAAAAAAATTTTTTTTGTTCCATTTCCATCCAAAAGGGAAAAAGTTAAAGTTGAAATGCAGAGACGAAAGAGTTTATAAACTCTTTCGTGATTTTACTCTTTTCTGCCATAGTACAGCATGTTATAGTGCAAGCTCAGAAGCACAAGTTTTGGGAACCTCAGGAGGAATATCTTCAGGACTGTACGTCATCTTATGGTAAGTTCAGACAGAGCAGAAATAACATATTCTGAAGAAATTACAAATGTTAGGTAAAAATGAGTTTGAGGGGTGGGGAGAAAGTATAGCACTCCTGAATCGTCTTAATAGAAAGTAGATGCAAAGATATCCACGAAGACTATAAAGATTTAGCAGAACGTAAAATGGCTACGGTCGGAAAATACTATTAAGAAGGGAAAGAGGAAATTGCACAGTTAGAGCTAACATTTTTTTTTTTTTTACAAAATGACAGAAAAAAACGAGAGGAAGAGAAACCAAAAAGCATATTTCATTTTCTATGGATGAAAGTTTTTAGTGTTGAAAAGAACAAATTTTGTATGATTCCGGAATAAAATAAGTAGAATGAGTTTCTGGAGTATTCCTGAAGTCATCGTCCCTGGGGCAAATAGCACGATAACAAACAGATTTAAACCAAGGTTTATTAGTTTTAGTTGATGGGAAAGAGTATGGAATGTGCTCCTCCTTGCCAGAAAAAAACTAAGCCTACCTCGGTTATGCATATTGGAAACTGTCAGATTCCTCCTACTAAAGCAGCAATTATTCCAAGAAAAATTAAGAAATGCACTGCAGTGCCAATAATGAATTCTACCCAAAGCTAGGATCTAAGGGAAAGGAGAGTAATTAGAAGATATAATTTTTTTCAACTCTTATAGGAACCCAACCACCAGAAATGTCTGACCACCTTATAATTATGATAATTTTAAACTACGACGAAAGAACTCTGACTTTCTGATAGAAAAAAAAATTTCTTCTGGCCAATTTCGCACCGACAAGGGGAACCTTAAATTTTAAATCACACCGGTACAGTATGCCTAGACTGCAATCATTCAATCCTACTCACGATTTACTGCAGTACGTTACAGAAGTTATGGTAAAGTTTTGTTGAACCATTCTGATCTCTAATTCTTTAATAATCATAATATATGTTACAAAAACACACAAAGAATATTTTAGTATAGGAAAAGGTGTTTAGTATGCATATTATACAATATTAAGCAGAAATTATAAATGGAAAGCATATGAATTACACTAGCAGGCTAGCTATTAGATCAAAAAGCAATAATAAAAAAATTAATAAGTAAAAAAAAATACGTATTTTATAATACCTTACAATTCATAAACTTGTTCTTGTTACATCAACCTATCAACTTGATGGAAAAAAAACTTTTGTTAGGCTTAAATAAAATTACGAATAATTAACTACGATATACGTTTTTAAATTAAAAAGAAATAACTATCAATTTAATCATTGATTACGATAACACAAATCTATCCACAGAGACAATGAAAAACAATCACATCTGAACCCAAACCAAGTTCATACAAAATAAATAGGCTGCGAAAGCCTAAGGCACCTTTATCACAGCTGTGATTTTATCCAAATCATTTTTAGGCCTATTTCCATCTTACGAAAAAGAGCATCATATATTAAAGAAAAATAAATAAATTATCAATTCCCACTAACCTTCAAAATATAAAATACGATATATGTTAAACACAGATAGAAAACTGGAATGAAGCAGTACAAATAAAATAGACTAAAAATTTATGAGGTTAATTTTTAAACTCATCACCTTACACTTTCAAAACTTTTAGGAAACTAAGCTGCACTGGTATTGACTTTGACTGATCGAATTTCTGAACGACGAGTCAAAACACACAAAATTCGTACAATTCATTCATAATTTTATTTTACTATAAATGACTATCAAAGCGGAACGTAGTACTACTAAAGTACTATTAAGTTGAGGGGGTCAATGGGGAAATGGAATGAGGAAAAGGAAGTTATATATATATATATATATATATATATATATATATATATATATATATATATATATATATATATATATATATATATATATATATATATATATATATATATATATATATATATATATATATATATATATATATAATATATATATATATATATATATATATCCTTTTCCACAATCGTGGGGTGGTGTCTAATGAAGGCCACATCCATTACCCAATTTTCATCCCCTTACCAATCTTTTCCTATCCTTCTTCAACCCCCCCCCCTTCTCCCAGCTCATCTATCTGTTCCTCAATAGCTCCTTAACCTTACTCATCTAACCTTCCTTCGGTCTCCCCTTACCTCTTACACCCTCTACTTCTGATACAAATACCTTTTTTTGCCAGTCTTTCCTCATTCATCCAACAAACATGCCCAAACCATCTCAGCATGCTCTCTGTTCATCTCTC
>SEYY01006443.1:32500-40000 GCA_009176605.1 Armadillidium nasatum | reverse complement strand
CTAATTCTGAATTTAAATATTTATCAATTTGATGGGATCATTATCTCAGTTTGTTAATGTTGAACCATGAAAAAAATTCTTTAACGTAATTTTTCCAAGCACAGAGTCACTCAATGTTTAATTCTTTTTATTTGGATAAATCGTTTCACTAAATAAACATGAAAACCCTTTGTTAAAGCCTGTGCAATTCACAAAAATTTCGTGGATCGCATGTTCGACTTCATAGATTCCAAATTCTTTCACTGTTGAAAGTGTAACAATTTTTACACTTTCTTTCCCATTTTTTCCTTTATAGAAATCTCCTTCGATTTTATATTTTGTACTCTCTTGGTTCTTCGCTAACAGCTTCACAACTATCTTATCTTCTGCTAAAGCTGCATTCTTCCTTTACGCTTTCATCGTTTACTCCAGATTTGGAATTCCAATGTTCTCCTTCAATTGCAATTATGCCCAATAATGTACTTTCTTCAATAATATCGAAGATCTGCTTTTAAAATTTATTTGTAGTACCGTGCTGGCGATAATGGAGTGCCTCCTAAAACGTTTATATCTGATCTTGCAACATGTCTTGTCACTCCGATTAGCTTCTGAAGTTTTACTGAATTCTCTCCACCTGAAACTGTACCCCTATTTAACATTCTTTGAACTAGAAGTAATCCAATTAATATAATGTCACTGAGGCTAAGAAAGGCAGAAAGTTTACAATACTCTCGAAACCTAATTTCTTCCTATGTATTCTCACATATATAAAATCTTTGAACATACTAATTTTTTCTTTAAACTTTTGAAGTTTCCTCACATTCTGTTCTTTCTTGGAAGAATAGGGTCTCCTTCTAGTTTCTAACGAACCATTTTTTTTATAAAATGAATAAAAAGGATTTAGATAACGAGAGAAAAAGTTGTTTTATCACCAAGACATTTATATTAGTGATTAAAAAAAGATGCAAATACGAAAAAATAATTTAATATTACATTTCCTAGTCAGTTGACTGAAGTCAAAAGAATCCAATATGATAAATTTGTAAATATATACTTTGAGATAAAGGAAATTGCACAAAAAGAATTCCCATTTCTCACTTTCAGTCTCGACAAATTTATTTATTTAAAAAAAAAATAATTGAAAGTTAAAAAAATTCTTTACCCAATAATGTACAAGCATGTTTATTTAGTGTGGTAAATGAAGAAAGAATAAAAACAAACCCTTTATAAGTAAGCAATATTTAATAAAATATAATTTTATAACACCATATATACAATTAAAAAAAAAATATTTTTTTTTTAAAAATAAAACTTAATAAATAAAACTTTTGAAATATAAATATTTCAAAATATAAACCGTAATCTAATAAAAAATATTTTATAAAAATAATACAAAAATATATAAAGTACGACAAGTATAAATAATGGAAACTATTTTTTAAGAAAAAATACTATGAGATAGTATCAATTGGAGTTTCTTTCTTACCTCCTTCTTCGCTGCACCTATTTTTCAAAAAATAAAATAAAAAAATCAAACATTAAATAAATTATGACTTTTCTCTTTTGAGAATAAAAAATAAACAAAGTTTTGTTCTCATTCTAAAAATAAAGACATACACACCAACCTTTATATAACATTAAAAATTGATCAAAATGGCTCTATACCCCCAAATATATATATATATATATATATATATATATATATATATATATATATATATATATATATATATATATATATATATATATATATATATATATATATATATATATATATATATATATATATAAAATCAATGTTGAAATAGATAATAAGATCAAATTTACTTTAAAAATTAATAAAAAAATAAATAAATAAATAAAAATATCAAATAAAATAAATAATGAAAAAAAACAAAACCTAATTAATCAAAATAAGAATAGTGTAACAATGCATATAATGTAAGAGCACATGTAGAATTAGGCACAATTTTTGTACACACAAAACATTTTCCGACCGACCAGTCACAAAAACTAAAGATAAAGAAAAGAATGCAACAGTGTAAAGACAAACATTCCAGCACCCCTTGTATATGTGTAAATGGAATTAAAGGCGATGAAAATCAGCCGTAAAAACTGAAACCACAGAAAAAAATGTCATCTCAATCAAAAGCAACTGTTTCAGGTTTGGACCTGTTTGTTTTGGCATATTCTTTCCATTCAACTTTGCAGAATGTCCAAGTTCCAATCGTGCCCGTTATGATGAGAATCAGTAAATGCCAGTTGAGTTGAAGTACTGAAGCGTAAAAGAAGCAAGCAGCTGCAGCCAATGATTGAGTAAACTTAAAGAGAGCGAATGCTGGTCCAGATTTATCAGCGTAAACAGATCCCAATATGGAGTAAATCTGTGTATTGTAACAAGCGTCTCCGAATCCTAATAAGAAACTGCACAACATTGCCACAACTTCACTGTAAGGACAAAAAATAAAATGAAGAAAAAGTTTCATAAAAAGTAAGATCAAAATAAAATATCAACCTAAAATAAAATTCAAAAACATGTAAGTACAGTATATTCAAAAATAAATATAAAAACTAAATACAAAATACCGAATCTCTTTCTCTCTCTCTTTTTTTTTTTTAAATGCTAAAAGAAATTCATTAAAGCCTAGCTTACTTTGGAACTCCATATTTGAAGTAAGATGGATCATAGGTGTCTTCAAATGGCGAATTTGTTGGTAAATTCATGAAAATTAAGAAGAAACAAATCATATGTACTACATAACCCAAAATTATGATAGGATCGCGACCAAATTTTATAGTCCTTTTTCCAAAAATACCAAATACTGCGCCACCTACAATATATATATATATATATATATATATATATATATATATATATATATATATATATATATATATATATATATATATATATATATATATATATATATATATATATATATATATATATTATATATATATATGAAAAAGCATTAATCATCCCTAAACTAAAATGGCAAAGACCCTTCAAACCCCTCCTCTTACCGCCCAATCTCCTTATTATCCACCATCTCAAAACTTCTTGAAAAACTAATCCTAAATTCTATCCTCCAATTCATCCACAACAAAACTTCCAACACGGGTTCAAACCCAACCACTCCACCACCACTGCACTTACCAACATCATCCAACCTATAATAAACGGACTAAACCATAAGCCATATCACAAAACTATATTAATAGCAATTGACATAAACAAAGCCTTCGATACTGTCCCGAGACATAATCTTATCCATAAAATCCTCCAATCACAACAAATACTAAGAAATGGCTATCCAACTTCCTATCAGGCAGAACCGCCCAAATACAACAAAACGGCCATAAATCACGTACCATCAACATAAGGAACGGAGTTCCCCAAGGAGCCATACTCTCCCCCACTCTATTCAACCTATACACAGCAGACCTCCCACAACCCCAAACAGCTTCCACCCGCATCACTTCATACGCCGACGACATAACTATTGCCACCACTCACAAAGACCTCACCACCGCAACAACACTCACACAAGACTACCTAACACAACTCCAAACTTGGCTAGTAGAAAACAGGATGACGGCATCACCAAACAAATCCTCCATAACCCTCATAACAACAGACAAACACATATCCAACACCTACCCACAAGTCCTACTAAACAACACCCCCATACCCTTCAACAAAATCCCAAAGATTCTCGGCCTAACATTTGACACTCACCTCACTTTCTCCAAACACATTCAAAATACCACCACAGCCGCAACCAGAAAACTCAACATCCTCAAAACAGTGGCCAACACTGACATACACAACAACATACAAACCTCAATTGCAATCTACAAACAATTTATACGCCCCACCATCAACTATGCCTCCCCCATCTGGCACCCTCTGCTCCCCGACCAAAACTTAACGACACTCCAAATAACACAAAATAAAGCCCTTCGCACCATTACCGGCTGCACACCCACAACCCCTCAACAACACCTTCATAACGAAACCAAGATACTACCTATAAGGAACCACCTCGAAATGATAGGCACCCAATTCTATGCAAAAACCCGTCTACCCACACACCCATGTCATAAAACTCTCCTCCAACCTACCAATCAAAGACTAAAACAACCTCCATCGTCCACCGGAGCCTTTTACAAACGGATCCTAAATCACATTCCCCCTCCTCCCCCCAATACCACAACAACCAAACATACACACTCAACTAACTCATTCATATATGATCAACAGACCTCCAAACAGCATCCTAACGAACCCCTCCCGAAATAAACCCCGATTCCAACAACCTCCCAGACACTTACAAATCTCACTAGCAAGATTGAGATGCGGCACCACCCAAACTTACAACATTACAAACACAATTTCAATTTAAACCAGGCAACATCTTCCACTTGTACCAGATGCAAAAGGGCCCCGGAGACCGTAAATCACTTTCTTTTACACTGTCCCTCCAACTGTCGCCCCAAAATCTTCTGGGGCATCACTTCTTTGAAATATCTCTGGACGAGACCGACTGCGGCGGGAGGCTTCATTAGCGAAGTGTGGCCGCCTCAACAGGGGTGGTCAGGGGGTGAGAAGGTAAAAAAAAAAAAAAAAAAAATATATATATATATATATATATATTATATATATATATATATATATATATATATATATATATATATATATATATATATATATATATATATATATATATATATATATATATATATATATATATATATATATATATATATATATATATATATATATATATATATATATATAATATATATATATATATATATATATATGAAGGAATAAAAATTTTGTTGAATACTGAAAATTGAACAAATTTAAAAAAAAAAAAAATAATAACAACAGTAGCCATAACGACAGTAGGGTGAATTGCAATAAATTAAATAATAATACTGATACTGAGAATTAAGAGAGCTCTTAAAAACACTGCGAAAGGGTTAAATTAAAAAATAATAATAATAATAAAAAAAATTCGATAAGTATAATTACCTAATATTTCTCCACATCCAATGAAAATTCCAGACAACCCAACAAGTTTCTTTGGATCATCAAACCGCTTTGTGAATCCAACGCACGCGGAATATACACCACTGAAGAATGACAACTCAATACCTGATAACGGAAATTATAAAACACAAAAATATTATATTAAACTAAAGTGATGGAAAAAATATATTTACGGAAATTTATCAATTTCCAAAATTAAATTTAGCAAGTGCTTATATCAAGTTCTACAATAAAGTTATAAGCCAGATTCATATAATCAATGACCATTGTAGAGTAGAGTGGAGATTAAGAAGAAACCTGCCGATTTATGACTAAATTCACCTGCGCTGTTCATTAATTTTAATAACTTTTAAATGCAAAAGTTTCAAAAATTCAAAATAAAAAACATTTTGACATTCGCTATATAAAACCACCTGAGCAGTTACCACTGCTCCCTTCTAGTATCCTGGATCGTCTTAGTGATGATCCCAACATACAATTACAATTCTATATCTTCGATCCCTTCATTTTATAATATTAAACTTTTCCTTTCTGACCTCCTCCGACCACCTTCTTAACTCTAAATTCGGTTTTGTTTCAAAGTTTTCCGAAGGAGCATAACCCATCAGCAGACACATTTTGTCAATGATGCTGCAAACTCGGTGGACTTGCGGTCGTACTTCTTTGACTCCCTTTGAAATGATTAATGTTTCAGTGGGAGAAGGATAGGGGCGTAGGAGTCTCTCAAAAAATCAGCCCCTTCATCTATCTACTAGACATAATCTTTCCATACATCTTCGATAACAAATAAGACAAACCCTCGGATGTCCTAAATATTCCTAGTGTTTCTTTTTATAGTTTCTTTCTTGGAAGAATTTCAATGTTTCTCTAACTAGTTTCTAAGATGTTAGGGGTTTTGAAAAGTCTTCAGAATTTCCACATCACCCAGTTACTTATTCTTTGTGGGGGTGTCGTTAACTCCTGTATGAAGCATACATATAGGGAGTTCCACTCATATAACCCTTCTTAAAAGTGTGGAATATGTTTTAACAAACTCTCCAATCCCTTTCTACCAATTGAAATCTTGCATCACTCTCCTTATAATTTCACTAATGCAAGGAATATATTCTCTGCCTCTCTAGATGCATACCTCCTCCTCTGAGGAGGGCTAGTGCAACAAGTCTTTCCACACCTATTCTCTGTTCAGTTCTGACCTCGGACATAACCACTATTCTCACTCTTACATTTACTACACTGGTAAAGTTTAGAATTCATTGCTTTCCCTCCATCAACCTGATTACTTTCCAACGCAGATATGAGGGCGTCGGCTTTTGATTCAGTTGTATTCTCTCTTACTCTTATGGATCAAACGTTGGTCTCTGGACTTTACTCACCAGACAAAAATAAATTGGTTCCTTCAACTATCCGATTGACATCCTTCCCATACACCTACAAAATCTTCCAAAACATATCTGAAAACCCTTTATAATCAACATTTTTGGAATTTCCATTTTTCATGATCTCTCTGAAGGATCACATTATCACTCTCATTAAACAAGCTCTTAAGAGGTTGGCTGTCCTGAGAAGCTTTCAGAACTTCTTTACGCCACGTTGCTTTCTCTGTAAAGAGGAGCTGTTCGCTTTGTGTAGTGGTGCATACACCGATATCTGTTGTAGATTCATACATACAGCTAGTTTTCCATGAAAAGATGAAATTCTTCGACTTGCCAACTCTACTGCCCCTTTTGACTCTCTCCAGGATGCTGCATAATTTTCATTATACTATTGGTATTGCAAAAAAATATTGACCTGAATACATTAATTGAATCTCTCCTCCTTTGAGGAGAGTGCGTGCAATTAGTCTTCCCACAGTCTCATTCCTTCTCAATTCATATTTCTTATCTCAGATTTAACTGCTTTGGTAATTCTTACATGCACACAGCTAGTAAAGTTTTGGAACACTCCTTCGTCTGTTTAATCTCCTTCCAGTAACTTGTGAAATTTGAAACGCCGCGTACAGGGTTATGACAGTTATTATTAGCATAAAAATTCCCTCCCCTCATCTCTGGACTTTTACCAAAAAAGTTTAAAAAAAATAAAAAATAAAAATAAAAAATAAGAAGATAAGGTAATATAGCAATGAAAAGTAATAGCTAAAAATTACTCCTTAAATAAAGGCCCTGGCGGTGAGATTTGTTAATAACTGAAAAAAAGAGCTAAAAACCCTAAAACATAAAACAAATTCTAAGAAATAAAACGATTTATTACCCGTATAAAAGAAGGTAAATGAAAGAAGAATCATTTCAGTTGTACGAAAGAGTGCAAAAGATTTTCTTAATTCTTCGGAAGGTGACCCAACATTATCCTCCCTTCCTGCTCCTGCAGTCGAGCCAGGATTAGGTAGGAAAAACATTACGAAAACACCCACAGCTCCAACGATTGTTAAAATAGTAAAAACAGTAGTCTGAGTAGGCTTATCTATA
>SEYY01006443.1:0-27500 GCA_009176605.1 Armadillidium nasatum | reverse complement strand
AAGAAAATTTAGCGAAAAAAAAAACTTATCTGTCAGGAAACAATGCAAAGTTATATTACAAATCTAAGTTCATCTTAACCTTGCTACACATTCCACTTTAGCAAAAGAAGTGAAGACGAATAATTCATTTGAAAGAATATAATAATGTGTAGAGTATTTATCGATTTAATACATTCTATTTCTCTTCACATTGAAGGCGAAAATCTTTTTAAGTAAACAATTGAGATTTTTGAGTCTTTCCCACACGTTATTTGAATAAAGTGGGTGAACTTTATATTCCCATGTGAAGAGAAGATAAGGAAAAATCATTGCCTAATACGAATATTGTGTGTGTGCGTGTGTGTGTGTGTGTGTGTGTGTGTGTGTGTGTGTGTGTATGTGTGTGTACTCGCGGAGTATATATATATATATATATATATATATATATATATATATATATATATATATATATATATATATATATATATATATATATATATATATATATATATATATATATATATATATATATATATATATATATATATATATATATATATATATATTACACTAGCTCAAGTTGAGAAAGGTGAAAGAGTTCTTTATTCGCACGTTAAAGAGCAGATTTTGAAGAAGAAGAAAAACACTCTTGGAAGAGGCTTCTGTAAAATAGTTTGAAGCAAAGTTTAATTTTAAATCTTCGTACTCACACATTACAAATATACATTACTCAAACAAAAGAACATTCTTTTACACAAAACAAACAATATCTATTAATAACCACAACTGTGTTTGACTGTACTGAGGCAAACACAAATAAATAAATAAATAATAAATAATGCAACTTACGCTCTGAAATGGTTATACTATCCAACCTAGAATCTGCACTGATCCATATTAACATTTAATATTGTTTTCTTTAAACAGAAAAGTTATCCCCACTATGGCATACCTTTCAAATCATATACGATAATCACTCTAATTCTAGTTTTTCAAACACATATTCAAACTGAATATAATACTGTACTCTCAAATGTTTCAACTTGATACACTGAAACACAGAACGCTTACTTACTCCCTTAACTGTACCGCATTTAACCTACATTATGAAGAGCTTTACTACTTCCTAGGGAATAATTTATAGCCACGGTCATAGGTATAGGTTTAGTAAATAGAAAAGGCACGACAAGATAAAAAAAACCGTTATATATATATATATATATATATATATATATATATATATATATATATATATATATATATATATATATATATATATATATATATATATATATATATATATATATATATATATATATATATATATATAAACTTTGGTGGGAAAAATACCAGATGCTTACAAATATTCCACCAGGAAAGTGAAAAATCAATCTTTTAATTAGGACAATGCCCGACATGGTCCAACACACGAAGATTGAAAATTAATCAAAAGAAGCAGGGAAAATAGAAGTATCTCAGCAGTTAAATCTGGATTCTGAGAGCTGAAGAAAAAGGATGAGAATATGCTGAAAGACAAAACGCACATGACCTCCTCAAGGGAGGTGGTGTAAGATCAAGAATTCCGAAGGGGAATGTCTCTTGTAATGGTGACAGTAAAAGTGGTGCAACAGTTCGAAGGGCAGGAGGTGATTTGAGAGAGTCAATTAGAATATCAGAGCTAATATCAAAAAGCCATATAATCTTTAGTTTCAAGGTGAAAATCACGTTATGAACCATTACAAATATGCAAGGGCGAAAAACGCCACTAGACATAGAATTCCTGGGATGTTGTTAAGAAGTTCTGACAGCTCCACAAAACTCCCAATTCTTTTAGAAGCTTCATTGGTGAGATAAATAGTATGATTTTTATTTTTTTTGGAGGCCGACATGTCTAGATACACGGCGTTTGAAGGTATGCAAGTCAAAGGAAGTTGGGAAAACAGATAAAGGGAGTGTGTTCCAGACTTTACCAGTAGAGTATATGTAAGATTGAATATAGCGGTTAAGTCTGAGGTCTGAGTTTGACAAAGAAAGGATGAGACTGTGTAGAAAGAAGGGTGTGTCGCCCGAGCTCTTCCCAATGTAGGAGGTATGCGACGATAGAGTAATAATATAAAGAGTGACGCAACAATTCGACGGAGAGAAAGGGATTGGCGAGAGTTAGTAGGAGCAGAAGAGTTGATGAGACGAAAAGTTCTTAACTCCACCTTCTCAAAGAGAGCTGTATGAGTGGAACCACCCCAGATGTGTGAAGCAAATTCCATACAGTGGCGAACAACACCCCTGTAAAGAGCAAGCAACTAGGGTGGTATGAAGTAATCCTGAAGGTGCCTCAGAACACCCAACCTCTTAGAAGCTTGTTTAGAAAGAGAAATAATGTGATTTTTCTTTTCCAAGAAAGATCACGAGAAAAGGAAACACCAAGAATATTAAGAACAGATGAAGGTTTGAGTTGTGTGTTTTCGAAGAAGACATCATAGTTGTGTGGAAATTGTGTCGAGTGGAGAGATGAAGGAACTGAATTTTTGAGGCATTGAAAACGACCAATTTGAAATGTACGTTAAAGATCAGATGTTAGTTGCTTTAAGGCTACCCTTCTCGAGTCTATCAACTGCTGTTGGGATGGACTGTCAAACTAGGAGGAGTAATGAAGAGTGGAGTCATCAACATAGGAGTGGATAGGAGATGAGGTAATAGAGAGAAGGTCATTAATGAAAAGCAGAAAAAGTGTTAGGGATAGGACAGAACCCTGAGGAACACCACTATTAATAGATTTAAAGGAAGAACAGTGACTGTAGACATAGCTACTATAGAACGGCCGAAAAGAAAATTAGAGAGATCACAGAGAGAAGGATAGATACCGAAGAGGGAAGTTTAGAAATCAAAGCTTTGTGACAGACTCTATCGAAGCCTTTCGTTATGTCCAACGCGACAGCAAAAGATTCACCGAAATTCCGAAGAATGGAGGACTAAGAGTCAGAGAGAAGGGAAAGATCACCAGTAGAACGTTTCTTACAAAAGCCATACTGGTGATCAGAGATAAGATTAGAAGAATTGAGATGTTTCCAAATCTTCCTGTTAAGGATAGATTCGAAAACTATAGAGAGAACGGAGGTCAAAGAAATAGGAAGGTAGTTAGAGGGTTGAGGGGAGTTCCCTTCATAAGCACAGGCTGAATGAGCGCACGTTCCCAGCAAGGAAGGAAAATCAAAGTGGAAATTCAGAGACGAAATGGTTTACCAAGGCAGGGTTCAAACTCGGAAGCGCAAGGTTTTGAGAACCACAGGAAGAATACCATCGGGACTATACGCCTTCTTAGTATTAAGCTCAGAGAGAGCAGAAATGACCTCTTTAGAAGAAATTACAATTTAAGGCATAAATGAGTTGGAGGGGGTTGAAAGAGGTATAGCTCCGGAATCGTCTAAGGTTGAATTAAAGGCAAAAGTTTAAGCGAAGAGTTCAGCTTTAGAAGAAGGTAAAACAGCAGTTGTGCCGTCATAAGATACTAAAGGAGGGAAAAAGGAAGAAGCAAAGTTAGAGTTGACATTTTTTGCAAAATGCCAGAAAGAACATAGAGAGGAACCAGAAAGGTTATTGTATTTTCTAATGAGAAGAGATCTTAGTGTTACGAAGGATACATTTTGCACGATTCCGGGATGAAATATAAGTTGCATGAGTTTGAAGACGATGGTAATCTTTGAAGGCAGCATCCCTGCTGCGGATAGAGAGAGAACAAGCAGTTAAACTAAGGTTTGTTAGGTTTAGTAGAAGGGAAATAAAATGTTATGCACGCCTCCATGTCGGAGAGAATCACCTGTTCTGCACACTCCGAGGGTCCACTCCCACGGAAGAAATAAATTTTAATTCCACGGGAAATGAAAGTACGACCGGCTTGCGGCACCGAAATACCACAAACGTTTCCTTTCAAGAGAAGGGGTCTTTCCTGCGGAAAACTTGGAGATAGAAGAGTATACAGAGATAAGATGATCGGAGGAACCCAGAGGAGGAAAGAGTTTAACAGTATAAGGAGAAGGATTAGAAGCTTGAAAAAGGTCTAGAATGTTGGGTTCATTTCCAAGATGATCACGGATTCAAGTAGGGAGCTACACCAACCGCCCAAGGTCGTTTTGGATAGCAAAAAGGAAGGCATGTTAACCTGCTGTGTCATGGGAACTAGAAGAAAGTCATTTTCGGTGGTGAACATTAAAATCACCTAATTTTATGATTTAAGAGAAAGAAGAAGAGAGAATGTGCTCTATTTTGGAGCTTAAATATTCGAAGAATTTAAGATAGTCAGTAGAATTAAGAGATGAATAAACAGAACAAATGAATTTAGTCATAGAATGACAAGAGAACCTGAACCATAAGGTGGAAGTCTCCAAATTAGAGACAGGAGAACAAACGACATCGTTGAGCACGTTTGCACAGCAACAGCCTTTGGCTGAAAATTGAGGATAGAGACAGTAGGAGGAAACAGAATAGGGTTTGCTATCAGAACGCTCAAACATCTGAGTTTCGGTTAAGAACAAGAGTTGAGGTCTAGAAGATGAGGTGATGTTCAACAAAATGGAAATTGGAGTGTAGACCGCGAATGTTGCAGAAATTAATGAAAAAAATAGACAGTGCATCAGGACAAGCCGGCTAGAGAAATGATGAAAGGGGTTATGCCCGTGAGTGGCGGTGTTCTGTAAAAAAAAAAAAAAAAAAAAAAAAAAAAAAAAAAAAAAAAAAAAAAAAAAAAAAAAAAAAGTCCTCGTAGAACCAACCCCATCACCGGAAGCCACCAACTCCCTAGTGGAGATGGGTGAAGGGGTGGACGAGGGGCTATTTTTGGAAGCCGCCCCCCGGGGCTTCTCCGAGGTTACTGTTGTTGACGCCACTAATGTTTTTTTTTTCATTAAAAAGGGTGTGTCTGTAATAACGTTTTGTGTGTGTGAAGAAGGTGGAGATGAGCGCAAAAAGGAGCGAACCACTGGGCACCGGGATGAGATGGGAAGTACCTTTAGCATCCCATATACCAAATGGGGGTAATCTCATTGCCTAGGGAGCGCTACATCCCTCCTCAGTATATATATATATATATATATATATATATATATATATATATATATATATATATATATATATATATATATATATATATATATATATATATATATATATATATATATATATATATATATATATATATATATATATATATAAAATTCACTCAATCATGTGAAACAAACATCAATTTCACTTGATAATGGAACTTACTAGAGGTTGGTAGTGAACCATCCAATTAAGAGTCAAGTTTGGCGGAAACATTCAATCCAACATATATATATATATATATATATATATATATATATATATATATATATATATATATATATATATATATATATATATATATATATATATATATATATATATATATATATATATATATATATATATATATATATATATATACTAGAACTATTCAACTGATAAGTAATGTAACATCATTTATGATAACTTTTGTTACGATAATAAGGTCATCAATAGAAAGAAAGTAGGGCAAATACATTTTATACGGTTTGTATTGATTCTTAAAATTTAATAAGTCTTGAATAACCCTTTGTCTGAAACATTTAATTTTAGCATAAGTATAATTATTAATGCATCATAAAAACTTTGAAATTAATAAAAAAAATTTAATTTAACTAAAAAAAGATTACCCCAAAATGTCGACAGGTCAAAAGGACGATACGCCACTAACTAAATTTTGTCACTCATCCAAAACGAAGACTACTTGTTTTGGTAAGGTCAAAGGGCAGAACATTTTACTACAACTCCTCCAAATCTACACAATAAATCGATATCAATTAATCGATAGATATATATCATCACCACTCACGGGTCGTGGGGTACGGGGGGCGGACCCCCCATAGACAAATGTTCGTGCGCCATGCATTTACCAAAATATATTAAAAATTAAAATAATATATTTATAATTATTATTATAATGAAAATTTAAAAAATAGGCTTACATATCAATTCTATCGATTTAAAAAAAAATACAATGCTGGTCAAACAGTCAACACAATTTTGTTTAACATATGGCCAAATACTAGACAGTTCAAACTGAAAAGTGTTGACAGTTTGACCTGTTGACACATTGGGTATAGCTTCAACTAAATCCGATATTTAGAACTGATTGCTAATCAGTTCAACACCAGTTTTGTGAATCATTCTGATAATTACACGCCACATAAAAATCAGATGTTCTAAAGGTTTTAAAAAGGACAGAAATTTGGTAAATATTGAGTTAAGCTTTAGTAAGCTATACAAGCCTTAATGCAATTGTTAAAGGAAATTCAAATGTAATTATATTATATTTTAAACATTTAAAATGGCAAAGCATGCTTTAAAAATTCTTAAATAATTAGCCTAACAAAAATACCTCAAACCAAAACTCACCGACATATTGTTAGTTGTGTTAAAAGCAGCAAACACCATCATAAAAGTTATTCCCATACCCAAAATGGCCACCACTGAAGTTGAAAACCTGACGCTTTGTGTATCCGAAGAGTTTGCATTATTGATTCCAGCACCATAACTCCCATCCTCCCCTGCTTCAGTAAGCAATGGTTCTTCTTCATTCATTTTTTTTTTTTTTTATGAAGCACACGATTTCTTATTCAAAGCATTATTATTTTTTTTATATATGAAATAGGCTTAAACATCATGCTTTAGAAATTTTTAATTTGGCTTTTTTTTTTTTTGAAGCAGCTTCGAGATTCTCTTTCCAATTTCATAAGCGAAAATGCAAACTTTTTAAAGCTATTCAAAGCCAAACCTGAAATAATAATTTTCGTTTACTTAAGGTGTTTTCACAAGTATTGTAAACATTTTAGAAAATACAATTAATCATAACTAAAGATCTAAAAAAAATCATAGATTGGCTAATTAGCTTAAATTATTGGTTTAGTTTTCAAATATTTTATACCTAATTTAATGAATATTTCTCTATATGTATTAAATTTTTTTATTTTTTATATATTATCATTAATTAACCTACAACTACTAATTACAAAAAAGTAATTTTATTAAGGATGTCAAAACTCATTTGATACTATATATATATATATATATATATATATATATATATATATATATATATATATATATATATATATATATATATATATATATATATATATATATATATATATATATATATATATATATATATATATATATAATGAAAACTAAAAATCACCTGTCTAGTGGAAACACAAAAAAGTTATCAATGTTGTTCAAAGAAATCTGTATGTGTGTGTGATAAAATAATCTTGATTTTCATTTTGACAATAAGGGAATTCATGAAACAGCTAAAAAATAGACATTCCAGTAATGCTGACGTTTCCACCTAAATATAAGGTCAATATCTTATGTCTAAAGTTTTCAAGGTTCTTCTACAATAGGGTAAATTCACATTAATTTTTATATTTAAGGATTCAATATGAGCCAATACTGCATTTCTTTTCCAGACCTTGACAAGTCCATAGGGTTCCATTCTTATAAATGTCTTTTGGAATGTAAATGTAGTAGCTAGTATCAGTAAAGGGAATGCTAATGTAAATATATTGTAGATATTGAAATATATTTCTTTTTCAAGTTTAGTGTCTTTGCTTCTCAAAGAATTTAAAACTCGCAGATGCTACTTCTGTGTGAATAAAGATATAAAGCAACATGTGATGAAAAGTAGGATGACAAATTGATAAGTGTCAAGATATATTTGAGGAAAATAAGATCTATTGATTTGAACAAACATTAAAAACTAAACAACATTCAAATTAAATTTTTACAGCAACATCTTGAAAGACTGTTAGTTAATGTTCATTGAGAAAATTAGTTTGAAAAGTGAAATTATACCCTTAATTTATTTTGTGGGGTAAAGGTATTCCAAACAAACAATCTGGCTGTTACAATTTTCTGAATTGAGAGTTTGAGGGAATGTATGGTGACATTAATCATGTAATTTAGAAGCAACTAGATGCCCCTGCTTCGGCCTCAACTCTTTATTCTGGGTCGATTTCAAATCCTAAAGCACTTTCATTTAAATTAAGTAACAATAGTAAAGGACATCTCTAAGATTTTTAAAAATAAATCTATCAACATCTGGACTTGGTTTAAATAGGTCAACAAACTATATCATTGAAATTTCAACACCAAAACTGTTTAAAAAAAAAAAAAAAATCACCATAAAGAGAGTAAGAGAAAGAAGTGAGTATACGAATAATCCAACATTTTCAGAGAAAAACCATCAATTACATTATTAAATACTAGTGAATAAATGTCAGTTTAAGCACTTAAACATTCAACCAGCTGACCTGCCCAAATTAATGACTAACACAAACTTGAAACAGCTAAAATATAAAGATTACGAAGATGATGATAACCTGAAATTCATGCAAATATTTCTAGTTTTCATCCTTCCACCTAGTGTTGTAAAACAATTCCAGGCACTTAAGAGAACCAAATAACTTAAATTATTCTTATACTTTTAATATATATAGTTGATAAATATTCCAAATAAATGGGAAATATCCACTTCTATATATATATATATATATATATATATATATATATATATATATATATATATATATATATATATATATATATATATATATATATATATATATATATATATATATATATATATATAAATGGTATGAAAAAGTAGCTTTCTGGAAAATGCAACTTATTTGACAGTGAATTAGAGAAAGTTGTCAATGATATTTTCATAAGTATTACAGATTTAACTAAAACAAGTATAAAATTTATTGAATGATTTCCACTACTAAAACGTTTAAATGAGAGAGAGAGAGAGAGAGAGAAAAAAGAGTAACCTAAACATTCCCTACTTCCATAGTTCTCTAACAAATGTTCTGTTTTGTCCGTATCAAAATAATAAAGATTTTTAAAATCAGGAATCATTAGAGAAAATTAATCTGAAAGATTTATGTGACCAACACATTTAATCATCTATGGTATTTAGTTGTGGCAAATGAAGGCAAAAATTTTTTTTAGCATTAATAGAATATACCTCTATCCCACTTGCTGTTTGGAATACAATAAATGTGAGCATAAATGCAACCCCAAGAATCAGAACTGCTCCAAATCTTTTTTCCACAGCAACCATCTTGAAAAGTGAATCTGAAAGAATAATAAACTGTGATTTATGAATAATTATTCTTTATTTAATAAATGCCTTAAAAAATAAAATAATTCCAAAATGACCTACATCTTTACTGGAGATTACATGCAATCTGATGTTATCCTATTCGTGGAATTCTATCACCTATAAATAATAAAAAGGCAATGGCCTTGATAGTATTTCTTATCGTTTTAATGGAGCATTTCTCAGTTGTTACCTCGGATGCATCCTCTTAAACATCAGCAATCTATATACCTAAATAAAGAAAATTTTCCACAGCAATATGGACAAGTATACATTCGACAGATTCAAAACCAGATAATTACTCTGGTTTCACCATCTACTATAGCTCTGACTTGGTTTTTAAATCTATCTTTAATTGCATATCATCCATCTTCAGGAGGCTCACTCTTCTTCCTTTCTAGTTACCAGTAGGGACCAACTGGGGATTTAATTTTGCCAGGGTTGCTTAAAATTTGTAAAGAGGACAAAAGCACTGAAATTTGAGGTTAAGAAAAAGAAAATTAGATTTAATTATAAGAAAGGAGTACAATAGTCAAAATTCACTTAAATTAATGATTATATGCATTTTTCAGAAAATTACAGATTTTATATAATAAAAGTTTGAAAAAAAAAAAAATTTTTTTTATTTTTTTTCACAAGTTATTCAACAGGTTATAGGTAAGACCCTAAGTTAAAGTTTGAAAAAAATGTAAGATATAAAATTATCAATATAACTTATATTTATACATAGTTATTTTATTGCTGTGTATCAAATTTGTATCATTTAGCCACATTATTTCAAAATTATTATGTGTTTATACTTTCAGTCACTATGGCTAAAAGATCAGTTTCACCAATATGGGAGTACTTTGCAATGTTTCAGGATAGGCTTGAAATAGCTAAATGTAACATATGCAGCCAGGAAATTAGAAGATGACCTACGGGTGCCACAACCAAATCTTTATGGAGGCATCTAAAATCAAAACACAAAGATGAACATTCACCAACAGAAGAGAGCGGTCAAAAGAAACAGAAAAGAAAAAGAAAATCTTAATTTTCTTATATTTCATTTGATTTAATCCACCATTAAAAAGTATAATTTTCAATTTTAATTTTTCCCTGATTATTAGCCGGGGTTGGTCGGGTCCCCAGTCGGTCCATAGTTACCAGGGTGATATTTTTTTCCTTACTGACCTCCGATTTTCATTTCTTAGGAATTATTGGGACACTTGTTTGATAGTGTTTGACATGTCCAAAGACTTTGACAGGACATATGCAATGCTGGTTTGCAAGTTTCATTCTCCACTTAATTAACATGAAATAAATGCACAGTTGCTTTTCAAATTGTTTCATATCAGCAACTTTTTCCTTTCCTGTTAATTGTGCTTTTCTTTAAGGCTTTGTAATATTTCTTGACAATTTTATTGGGACAAAAGTTTTCATGTAATAAAGGTGTATTTACCTAAATAAGAATGCATGTAATGGCAAAACTTATTTAAACATTTTTCTAATGTAATACATGTACAAATTTTGAACTCAGTGTAACACATCCTTATTCATTGCATTCTTTGGGTTCCAATTGCACAAACATCTCTAGGAGTGCATTACTAGGGTAAAACTGGTTGACTATATATATATATATATATATATATATATATATATATATATATATATATATATATATATATAATATATATATATATATATATATATATATATATATATATATATATATATATATATATATATATATATATATATATATATATATATATATATATATATATATATATATATATATATATACGCTAGGGAGCTGATGAAATTTGTTTCAGCTCTGGCTCATTGTCAGACTCCGCTTTTGGTTTAAAGATTTTTCTAATTCTTATACAGTTGTATTTGGGTATTATTGCCATTCAGGAACATCAGTCCAAATCCAGTTCCACGGCAGTGGGACTCAAAACTTCATTCTTATATAATAGTTTTGAGCTGGACACAACTTTGCTCACCCAATGTAAAGTCCCATTTTTTTAATCAATACAACTAAATTTATAAAGCAAAATGTACTCATCAAAAGAAATAAACAATAATTTTAAAATTTTATTCAAAAGTGAGTTTGTTTTAATTAAGAAATTATTTCTTCAATTAGATCATCTTTCATTGAGGCTCGTTAAGTCTGACCAAATAATTTGAAGGGCTGAAAATGGGCATTCCACACTCACTTGTGTTGTTAGCATTGAAGTTACTGTACCAATCTTTACACAAAACTTGCGACAACTCATGCTACTTGTGCTGCAAGAATGTCTCATAGGAGATATAATGCTAAAGGTCAACTCACTTTAGCACCTGTTATATCTAATATCTACAGAATAGAGTACAGCATCACATCAAAGAGAAAAAGAGTAGAGAGATTTTTGATAGAGAAGTTTATAAGTCTTTTAACCTTGGGTTTGTTCAATATTATCTGAAAGACTGGTAGACTGGAGCCCAAATATAATTTCTTGCTTAAATTGAAACCAAGATATGATATGATAGAACTATCAAAAAACACAGTATATATTTTATTTGTTTTATGAGCAAGATTTGCAGAAGTTGAGTTTTTAAGGAATTAAAATTAACAAAATTAAGGTGACTCCACAATAGGTAACCCTATTCAGATAAGCTAGAATAAAATTAGATTGCTGAAGTTTACATGCCAAATACGAAGAAGGTTTGAAATTAGTAGAAAGATAATGTCAAGTAGTCTGAATAGGAATAGATAAAGTTAGAACAGTTGAGGTCAATAAAGAAAAGTGTGAAAGGGTAGGATATGAATGAAACTTTAAGGAACTAAACTATTAACAGGGAATGAAGTTGTCTTACTGATAATAGAGAGTATAGAATGATTTGAAAGAGCAAGAAATGAATAAATAAAAGAAGATATCCAAAGAAAAGGAGCTAGCAGAGTACTGATGCATGACATCCCTGTCAGAAACCTTGGATAAATCAAGTACCACCATCAAACAGGACTCCCCCTTGTCACAAAGAGAATTAAAAACAAACTGTATAGAAAAGAAATTATTGTTAGTTGATCCAAAGAAATGAAATTCATACTGATGGTGGAAAGAAAATTGAGATATCAGACAACCTAGGAAATAGGAGCTGAGGAGTTTCAAAAAAGGCAGAATATTGGCAAGACCTATAAGGACCATTTATGACCAGAATGTCTCTCTTTCCTTGGAATCAGTTGAACATTAGCTGGAAAACAATGAAGAAGTATTAGCATTATGACACTGTAGAGTTAAGCAAATGCAGATATCAGCTCAGAAGCATATTTCCTCAAACACAGGGAGGGGTGCCACCTATGCTGCTTACCTTCTAAATGTTTGTAAATGTCAAAATCTTATGTACCACATCATACATAACCTCAGATAATTATGGTATTTGTTTATTCATGTGTAAAAATATAATAGCTTTAAAGTCCTCAAAAAATTAAATAACTACAGGATATAATTTTAAATAGCAAATGTACTCATCAAATCAGTAGCAAATATAAAATACAATACGATTTCCAAGTTATTTTATAGGCTTACTGTTAGCAGCAACTATAATTTGAATAGGAAATTGACTTTTAAGAAAAACAGGTTGGCACTTTTATCTTTCTAGGACTCTAGGTAATGAAATACCAAATTTCATTATATTCAGTATGATGTCAATATTTCTTCTATACAGCTAAATCATTTTCTATTTGTCCATGATTTTCCTTTTCCTGATTAGATAAACAGAATTTTTGACAAGGATTCTTCAGACTTTTTTTTTTTTTTTTACAGTATCACATTATTAGAATAATATAACAGGTTCTTCAAAAACTTCCTAAAATATTAGAATTTTCAGTCTGCTGATTCCTATCTAACCTGGCCATTGAATATTCAAAATGGTAATTATTTATTAGTTTATGGTATGAAATCAATATTTTTCAAACTACAAAAGCTACAAATACACAATAAATGCAAATAAATTATAGAAAGACTAATAAAACTTGGTAGACCACTTTTCTAACAAAAAATTATAAAACAAATTTAGGCAGTTAAAGAACATCATTCACCAGGTTAGGCTGTTGCTAGTCCTTTAGCATAACTTTACCCTTCACAAATAGGTTAAGCTATATCAAACTAGTTTATAAATTTTAAAATTTAGTTTTAACAAACTAGTTTGATTTAACCTAACCTGCACTTGAAGGATAAATTTATGGTATGTTAAAGGGTAAATGACTAAGTCTAACTTGGTGAATATCAGTTTTTCCAATACCTAAATTTAAGATTATATATATATATATATATATATATATATATATATATATATATATATATATATATATATATATATATATATATATATATATATATATATATATATATATATATATATATATATTTGTTTTATTTCCTTTTATGTAAATAAGAAATAAATTTATAAATATAGTTAAAAGTTCTGATATAGTTTAATGATTTAAAGTTTTACACTGTAATATATTAAAAAACAGTTAGCAACTCTATTCTTATTAGTTTCTAAAACAAAAATAACAGTTATGAAAATAACTTTAGAAATTAAAATTTTCATATTTTTAAATATTCTTTCATACAAAAGTGATCTACAGGGCTTTATTAGACTTTCTTCAATTCATTTTCATTTTTGCTGGTCTTAGCTTAAATTGTAGTTTAAAAAACAGATTTTTCATCATAAACTAAATTATTCCTAAAATATTTAATAACTGATATAGGATCCTTTAATATTTTTATCAAAATTTATGATAGGTTTATTGAAAATAATTAATATTTTCATCTATTTTTTTTTTGTTTCTCAAAATAAATTTAGAACAAATTAATAAAAATATTTTGCAATTTAAATAAAAAATAAAAAATTTAGTGAAGTAACAAAAGTTTGAGAACATAATTCTATAAGTGACAAAATAGGCTCTATCTATTTGACATTAAGTATCTTATATAACAGCTTTTCGCAAAATATTTACATTAAAATGCAAACAAAGTCAAACAGAAATACTCTAAATAAATTATAATGAAGAATAAGGAAAAAGTGATTGGTCTATTTTTAAATAAAACTGTTAAAGCTGTAAAATAAAATATTTCAATTGCTACATGAACATATACTATAAATTAAAGAGATTAGGGTATGATAAATCACAAAATTAGTAGCAAATATAAATCATACCTGTTTAAATTTATATTTTAATTTTCCACTTGTAGTAAATTTTAACAATTATTAAAGGTATTCAATTATTACACCAGCATATGAAAATTAATTTTAAAATTAATAAATAACTAGGCAATCTTTACATCATATCAAAAATATGTACACAAATTTTATATAACGCAACACACGTCTCGAACCAAGAGCAAACTAAAAAAGATCAGCTTATATGGCAATTGTGATAAAGAATTAAATTTCAAAGTTCAACGGATTACCTTTCTAATTTTGCAACCTCGCAAGTAGCCGCTTCATACAACGGGCATGCCGCATATTCATTCACACATAAAACGAGTTTCCTTTTATAAAAAGTGCCAGTCTGAATCTTCAAATAAACGAGTAACTTTTACCTCTTAAATCTAGGATATGCTCTGGAAAAAATACATTAAATAAATAAATAAACTATTCATAACTCAGCGTTAAGATAATGGCATATTAAATTATGCTATAAATTATATTAATACCATAATGTGTTAATACATTTAATTAATACAGAGCAAGGGAATGAAAGAACACCTCCACAGTCTATAAAATCAGCTGATTAACACAGTATATTTATGTAACTGTGTAATTGTATAGCCACATTAGAATATGCATTAAGGCGTATTCGATTTATTAAAATTTAGAACTCCAATTTAGATGATTTTTCAAAATAAAATGAATTGTTAATATGTTGTGTAGTCTAGAAAAAGCTATTTTATTTCGTTCCATAGGTTCAAACTTAGCAATATTTTTATTCAAGCTAATGTATATATATTTTTTTATAGTGTAAATACATTCCACTATTTCATTTTATAATTTATGAAAGTATTTTGCAAAGATATTACAATTTAGCACTTATCAAAATAACAACATGTCTGGCAGGATCATATTCCTATGTATCGAATGAGTTCTTTATACCATGTTGTAAAGTTTTCTTTTTATTCTTCACTCATACTTTTTATTATAAAATAAAATAATATTTAACTCAGTTATAACTGTTCATTAATATTTGTTCGAAACCTAAATGAAAATAAGCTCATTTATACTTTTTGTAATGTTTAATGTAAGTTTGACAAGATAATTTTGATCTAGATTTCGCAAGGTTAGACAATATTTAGGCTCGGTCAAGGAAGAGGAAAAATATTTTTCAAAGATTTTTATATATATATATATATATATATATATATATATATATATATATATATATATATATATATATATATATATATATATATATATATATATATATATATATATATATATATATATATATATATATATATATATATATATATATATATATATATATATATATATATATATATATATATATATATATATATATATATATATATATATATATATATATATATATATATATATATATATATATATATTATTGATGGAGGGAAGTATCGGTATCGGTATCGGTATCGGGCAAGTATCGGCATATTTTCCGATACCGTATCGGTATCGGTATCGGTATCAAAATTTTTGTATAGGAGTAAAGTATCGGTATCGGTAGTGGTATCGGTAGTAGTATCGGCAAGTATCGGCATATTTTCAGGTATCGGGTATCGGGTATCGGCTTCGGGGAATTTTAGGTATCGGTATCGGTAAAAATTTTGGTATCGTTCCATTCCTAATATATATATATATATATATATATATATATATATATATATATATATATATATATATATATATATATATATATATATATATATATATATATATATATATATATATATATATATATATATATATATATATATATATATATATATATATATATATATATATATATATATATATATATATAAGATGTCGATAGTTTAATAAGTATTTAAAACCAGAATAAATAGATAGACAACATAAAAGAAGCATCGTGAATGTGAAGAAAGAAAAAGAAATCTAAAGAGAATTGAACGCTCTCTGAAAAAGATCTCTCGATTGAGGAGAGAAAGAAATAATCATCTTTCAATAATAAAAAAAAAGTAATTTTGAAAATAATTAATATTTTCATCTATTTTTTTTTTTTTTTGGTTTCTCAAAATAAATTTAGAACAAATTAATAAAAATATTTTGCAATTTAAATAAAAAATAAAAAATTTAGTGAAGTAACAAAAGCTTGAGGTAATGTTCCTCTAAAGAACATAATTCTATAAGTGACAAAATAGGCTCTATCTATTTGACATTAAGTATCTTATATAACAGCTTTTCGCAAAATATTTACATTAAAATGCAAACAAAAATTAAACAATAAGAATGAAATTCGTCCTTTTTATCTTTAGTTTTAAAAAAAAAATTTTTTTTAACTTGAGTTAAAATTATTTTGACTTCATAAAATAAATTTCATGAATATTTTAAAGTTATTAATCAAATGTATGATAAATATCCAAATTTTTACTTTTGTTTTCGACACCTGCCAGGCACAAGAGGTAATATTTGGGTCTGTGAAGTATTTATATATATATATATATATATATATATATATATATATATATATATATATATATATATATATATATATATATATATATATATATATATATATATATATATATATATATATATATATATATAATATATAATATATATATAGGAGAGTGAGACAAAATATTTAATAAAATAATCTAGAAAAGATGTATTTTTGAACAGTTTTTAGGATTTCATTCATGTCTACTAATATACCCAAGCAAATATGCAAACAAGACAGGTCTCGCTTACTCTGGTATAAAGTAAGCAATAGCGTAAAGACTTGAGAAGATGACTCCCATGAGGAAATACCAACACAAATTCTTCGACTATTTAAACTCCAAAATAGAGCACATTCTATCCTCTTCTCCTTTCTCTGAAATCATCCTTTTGGGTGATTTCAATGTTCACCACCGCCAATGGCTTTCCTCTAGTTCTCAATCTCCAGCCGGTGAACTCGCCTCAACTTTTCTATCCAGAACAACCTTGAGCAGTTGGTGCAACTCCCTACCCGTATCCCTGACCGTCTTGGTGATGGACCCAACATACTTGATCTTTTCTTAACCTCTAATCCTTCTCCTTATACTGTTAAACTCTTTCCTCCTCTGGGTTCATCCGATCACCTTCTTATCTCCGTATCTTGTTCTGTCTCTTCAAGTCTTCCGCAAGAACGGCCCCCGCCTTCGGCGAGGAGACGTCTGTGGCACTTCGGTGCTGCTAACTGGTCAGACTTGCGGTTGTACTTCTCTGATTTCCCATGGAATGATTATTGCTTTCGTGGGAGGGGTCCCTCGGAGTGTGCCGAGCGTATGACCGAGGTGATTCTCTCTGGCATGGAGGCGTACATTCCATATTCTTTCCCTTCTACTAAACCTAACAAACCTTGGTTTAACTCTGCTTGTTCTCGCGCTATCCGCCGCAGGGATACTGCGTTCAGAGATTACCGTCGTCTTCAAACTCCTGAAACTCATGCTACTTATATTTCATCCCGGAATCGTGCAAAATCTATTCTTCGAGATACCAAAAACTCTTTTCTCCGCCGCAAATGCAATAATCTTTCTGGTTCTTCTTCATCTCGCCCTTTCTGGCATTTCGCAAAAAATGTCAACTCTAACTTTGCTTCTTCCTCTTTCCCTCCTCTAGTATCTTCTGATGGCACAACTGCCATTTTACCTTCAACTAAAGCTGAACTCTTCGCTCAAACTTTTGCCTCTAACTCTAACTTGGACGATTCCGGAGCTATTCCTCCTCCTTACAACCCCTCCAACTCATTTATGCCTAACATTGTAATTTCTTCTAAAGATGTCATTTCTGCTCTCTCTGAGCTTAACACTAAGAAGGCGTATGGTCCTGATGGTATTCCTCCTGCGGTTCTCAAAACTTGTGCTTCTGAGCTTGCACCCTGCCTTGGTAAACTATTTCGTCTTTGCCTTTCTACTTCGATCTTCCCTTCTTGTTGGAAACGTGCGCTCATTCAACCTGTACCGAAGAAGGGGGACCCCTCTCAACCCTCTAACTATCGTCCAATTTCTTTAACCTCCGTTCTTTCTAAAGTTTTCGAATCTATCCTTAACAGGAAGATTTGGAAACATCTCAATTCTTCTAATCTTATCTCTGATCGCCAGTATGGCTTTCGTAAAGGACGTTCTACTGGTGATCTTCTTTCCCTACTTTCTGACTCTTGGTCCTCCGCTCTTCGGGGTTTCGGTGAATCTTTCGCTGTGGCGCTAGACATATCGAAAGCTTTCGATAGAGTCTGGCACAAAGCTTTGATTTCCAAACTTCCCTCTTTCGGAATCTATCCTTCTCTCTGTGACCTCCTATCTAATTTCCTTTCTGGTCGTTCTATAGCAGCTGTTGTAGACGGCCACCGTTCCTCCTATAAATCTATAAATAGTGGTGTTCCTCAAGGATCTGTCCTTTCTCCAACTCTTTTTCTAATTTTCATCAATGATCTTCTCTCTATTACTTCGTCTCCTATACCACTCCTATGCCGATGACTCCACCCTTCATTATTCCTTTCAATTTGAAAGACGTCCCTCCCAACAGCAGTTATTAGACGCAAGAAGGATTGCCTTGGAGCAACTGACCTCTGATCTATCCCTGATTTCAAATTGGGGCAGAGAAAACATGGTCGTTTTCAATGCCTCAAAAACTCAATTCCTCCATCTTTCTACTCGACACAATCTTCCACACAACTATGACATCTTCTTCGAAAACACTCAACTCAAACCTTCATCTGTTCTCAATATTCTCGGTGTTTCTTTTTCTCGTGATCTTTCTTGGAAAGATCACATTATCTCTCTCTCTAAACAAGCTTCTAAGAGGTTGGGTGTTCTGAGGCGCCTTCGTAGTTTTTTTTACGCCACCCCAGTTGCTTGCTCTGTATAGGGGTGTTGTTCGCCCCTGTATGGAGTACGCCTCGCATATCTGGGGTGGGTCCACACATACAGCTCATCTTGAAAAGGTGGAGTCTAGGGCTTTTCGTCTTATCAACTCTCCTGCTCTTACTAACTCTCTTCCAATCTCTTTCTTCCCGTCGAATTGTTGCGTCACTCTCTCTATACTATCGCTATTACAACGGACATTGCTCTTCTGAACTCTCACGTCGCATACCTCCTCCATTGAGAAGGGCTCGTGCGACACGTCTTTCTACACAGTCTCATCCTTTCTCTGTCCAACTCTCCGACCCCAGACTTAACCGCTATGCTCAATCTTACATGTACTCTACTGGTAAAGTCTGGAACACACTCCCTTTATCTGTTTTCCCAACTTCCTTTGACTTGCACACTTTTAAACGCCGTGTATCGGGTCACGTCGGCAATTAGCGACCCCGAATCCGATTGCTTCCCAACTCCGGTGGATATTGGTAGGCCTTGGGCCTTTGCCCACCGGAGGAGACATAAAAAAAAAAAAAAAAAAAAAAACAATATAAAAAGCTTTCAAAATATTTCATAATTTCATTTTCTTCACCAATATCTTGAACGACAACCAAATGCAACAGATAGTTGAAACAATGCACATTTTGTAATTGGTTCTGTATTATCTTCTACACTGCACTATTCTTTCCTGATTTAATTAACAGAAGCTCCGTCATTGTAATAAGACGGTAAATTCTGAGAATCTAATTCACTAACTATCCTTTAAGCAAACTAATATTGTTGCTGCTAGTGAATGAACATAATTTTTTTATGTAGAAGAGTAAGAAGGAAAGTTTGCTGGATGCAGGAAGAAGTGGTCTGCAGGAGCCGACCTTGAGATCAGCGAGGGGAAGTTTTTAATTTTTTAGAAATTCAAATTTGTTGAACTTAAGGCCGTTTTTCAATGATTAGCATCGGAATGATTACTGCATCGTAAGAAGTGTTTAGAGAGTATAAGAGGGGTGATGGTGTCTGACATCGTGTTAGTACAAGCCTAAACTTTCAATTTTAAAGTGGTGAAACCAGAGCAGGACTTTGAGTCTGGAAAAAAAATTAATGACTATAATAGGGTGGTCTAAAAGTAGCTGACCACTGATCTTTCTCGTAATTCTAAATGGGCAGAAATAAAATGACTGTTTTCAGTACCTCATAAACTCAGTACCTTCACTGATTTACTCGAACAGCTGATACATCTCTAGAGAGAGAGGAGAGAGAGAGAGAGAGAGAGAGAGAGAGAGAGAGAGAGAGAGAGAGAGAGAGAGAGAGAGAGAGAGAGAGAGAGAGAGAGAGAGAGAGAGAGAGAGAGAGAGAGAGAGAGAGAGAGAGAGAGAGAGAGAGAGAAACTTTTTTTTTTTCTTTTGGAATTTATTTTTCTCAGATCTTTTTGAAAGAGTTCTATCTCTCACTAAATGCTATAAAAGGTTAGGCGTCCTTATTCCGAGCACCTTCGAATTTCTAATATAACAACAGGGTTGCTCTCTATACACCTCTAATATGGATCGCATCATATATCTGGGGTTGTTCCACTCATACAGCTTTTACTGAAATTGTGGAGTTCAGTCATTTCCCTTCAACTAATCAAGTTTACCTTTTCCACTTATTCACTTCAGTCTCTTTTGAATCGTCTAAATTCTACAATACTCTCCCTATATAATCGTTATTTTCTTGGAATATACTCTTCTGAATACTCTTGTCACATTCCTCTTCTCTAAAGGAGAACTCGTGCGACACAGTCTCACTCTCTTTCTATTCAACTCACTGGCCCGAAACATAAAAGCTCTTCTCATTCTTTCAAGCTCTATATTTGTAAAATTGAGACCAATCTTCTTTCTCCATTTTCTATTTCTTTTGATGTATACTTTTCGTATATAGAAAAATCGACTTGTAATTTAGAATGAATTGTTTTTCCAATTCTGGTGATTTATTTTTTGTATTGGCATTCCACCAACTGATATATATATATTATATATATATATATATATTATATATATATATATATATATATATATAATAATATATATATTATATAATATATATATAATATTATTAATATATATATATATTAGAACACCGATCAAACTACAGGTCTTAATTTAGTCACAATTATGGAAAAACGATAAAGAAAAATTCTTGCAATATCTCATTAAGAAAATTTGTTCTTTTTTAAATATTGTTTACTTCCCCTCTCTCTTCCCCTCTCCCCATTTCTCCCCTTTTCCCATTTTATTTAATTAGTAAATTTGAGATTTATATATATTTAAATATAATTTCTAAATCACGGAACATTTTATAAAAAAAAAAAAAAAAAAAAAAAAAAAAAAAAAATATAAATATAATAATAATAATAATAATAATAATAATAATAATAATAATAATAATAATAATAATAATAAATAATAATATAATAATAATAATGTCAGAGTTATATCCTTCTAGAATGGAATTAATGTATTTTGGAAGAAAACCTTTCAGATTCATTCGTTCCTCTGACGCAACCATGAAGGTGATCGGTTAAATATATATTATATTATATATAATATATATATATATATTATATATATATATATATATATATATATATTATATATATATATATATATAAATATATATAATATATATATTATATAATGTCAACTCTGAGGATAAAATTATACAAGATTTAGAGAAAGTTGTCGAATGAGGACCAAATTAAAGTCCGACGTGTTCCAAATCATGGCGTTTGAAAGGATCTTGGGAAAATTGATAAAGGAAGTGTGTTCCAGACTTTACCAGAGGAGTAAATATAAGATTAAGAATAGTGGTTAAGTTTTTTCCTGAGAGTTGGACAGGAGAAGAGAAGACCATTTGGAGAAGCTTACCACACAAGCCCTTCTCAGTGGAGGAAGTATGCCACAGGGGGATTCAGAAATAATAATATAAAATATGAAGTATAATAGTACAAAGAGTGAAGCAACATTTCAACTACGGAAAGAAACTATATTCAGTACGAGGAGGACGGTAATTACCCAAAGCAGAGCTGAATCATGGTATATAAGTTTGAGATGAAGGAAAAGAGAATGAAAAGCGCGCCTCTATGAGTGAGAGCATCAACTTGGTTTTGCGCTCTGGTGTAAAAAACTAAAAAAATAAAAAAAAGTCATTCCAAGGGGAAAAAAAAAAAAAAATTAATACTTCAAGGCCAACCATGTGCCAAAAAACTTCTCCTAGCTGTAGGTGTGCCTGTGTTGGGGGACGGGGAGGGAAAGAGCTTATTTCCTGTGAAGGATTTGAAGATTGAAGAGATAAAAGATGATACAGAATTTAAAAAATGATTTGAGAATGGTTAATTAAAAGTTAAGAAAAGATCAAGAATGCTGGGTTAATCTCCAGTTCGATCAGGGATACGGGTAGGTTAATTAGTCAGCAGTCATTTGAGTTAGTCAGTTGAACTAAGAGATAAATAAACAAAGCAAATGAAATTTAGTCACAAAGGGGAAATTTTTGAAAGACTCCAAATGAAAATACCAGAATAAACAAAGTTACTACAGGTAGCTGAAAATTGAAGATAGAAACAGTGAGAGGGAACAGAGTAAGGTTTACTGTAGGAGCGACCAAAGCACATGAATTTTGGTCAATAAGAAGTGAGGTCTAGAAAAAGAGAGATGGTGTTCAACAAAGGTATAATTTATATATATATATATTATTATATATAATATCTATAATAATATATATATATATATATAATATATATATATATAATATATATATATATTAATAATATATATATATATAATATATAATTATATATATATAATATATATAAAATATGTAATATATCTGTTACACACTCACAGGGCAGAGCATTTTCAAGGAGGGGACATAATTAAAAAATAAAAGAAACTCATCCACCCTGACCTAAAGTGATCACCCAACGTGAAGAGTAACGAAGAATTTAAAGAGGGCAGAGGAAAACGAAGTAGGGTTCCACAGAACAGAGGTGGCTGAAAACAAAGCACCAAAAACGTGCAAGCCAAGAGTTTCAACTCATAAAAAGTTCATGCAAGCAAGGCACACATTGTGCTTATGACGATTCAGTGTGTTGAATCGAATTCAAAAGCTTAAACCTACCGTTGAAGTACTCAATGAGAAGAAGAGGAGAGAGGAGAGAGAGAGAAGGAGAGATGAGAGAGAAGAGAGAGAAGGAGAGAGGAGAGAGAAGAGAACGACATGTCCAAAAAAAGACGAGTCAAGGGAGTTGAGAGAGAGAGCGAGTACTCCAATTATTTAAGGGTCTTACTTTTGGATAGGGTTGAGTGTAAGGCTAAAAGACAATAAACATCCCTACTTTCAACACTCCTGACCTCTTTTTTTGCGACATGTCGTCTCTCTCTCTCTCTCTCTCCTCTCTCTCTCTCTCTCTTCCTCTCTCTTCTCTCTCTCTTCTCACTGTAGGTACTGCAACGGTAGGTTTTAGAGCTAGTTGAATTCTCGCATTCAACCACTACTGAATCGTCATCGAAGCACAATGTGTGCCTTGCTTGCACATGAACTTGTGCGAGTATTGCAAACCTCGGTGCACGTGTGGTGCTTCTTGTTTTAGCACCTCTGTCTGTGAACCCCTACCTTCAGTTTTCCTGCTTTTCCTCTCTTTTAAATCTCTGTCTACTCTCACGTGAGGGTCTACTTAAGGCTCAGGATGGATGAGTTTCTTTATTTTATAATTATGTCCCCTCCTCGAAAATGGCTCTGCCTTGAGTGTGGTAACATATATATTATATATTATATATTATAGTTATATATATATATATATATATAATATATAATAATATATATATATATATATATATATATATATAATATAATATATTTATAATATTATTATATATATATATTATAATATATATATATATATATATAATTATTAAAGCTTTGTTGAACTCTCTCTCTTTTCTAGACTCACTTCTTATTGACAAATTCATGTGCTTTGGTCGCTCCTACAGTAACCTTACTCTGTTCCCTTCACTGTTTCTATCTTCAATTTCATCTACCGTAGTAACTTTGTTTATTCTGGTATTTCATTTGAGTCTTTCAAATTTCCCTTTGTGACAAATTCATTTCTCTGTTTATTTATCTCTTATTCAGTTTGACTACTCAAATTGACTGCTGACTAATTAACCTACCCGTATCCCGATCGAATGGAGATTAACCCAGCATTCTTGATCTTTTCTTAACTTTAACCATTCTAAATCTTTTTTCATTCTGTATCATCTTTTATCTCTCAATCTTCAAATTGTTCACAGGAAATAAGCTCTCTCCCGTTACCCGCGCACAACCTACAGCTAGAGAAGTTTTGGCAATGTTTGGCCTTGCAGTATTAATTTTATTTATTTATTTAAAAAAAAAAAAAAAAATTTTTTATTTTTTATATTTTACATCAAGAGCTCACAAGTTATGCTCAACTCATAGAGGCGCGTATTTCATTCCTTTTCCTTCATTCAAACTATATACCATGATTCAGCTCTGCTTGGGTAATTAACGTCCTCTCTACTGAATATAGTTTTCTTTCTGTAGGTGAAATGTTGCTTCACTCTTTGTACTATTATACTTCTATTTATATTATTATTTTTGAATACCCTGTGGCATACTTCCTCCACTGAAAGGGCTGTGTGTAAGCTTCTCCAAAAGGTTTCTTTCTCCTGTCCAACTCTCAGAAAAAACTTAACCACATTCCAAATCTATATTTAACTCCTCTGGTAAAGTCTGGAACACACTTCTTTTCAACTTCCCCACAACACCTTCAAACGCGTGATTTGCATTTCGGCCTTTGATTTGGACATTGGAATTTAAATCCATAATTTTATCACCGGATGTAATATATATATATATAATATTATATATAAATATAATATATATATATATATATATATATATATATATATATATAATTATATATTTAGTATATAATATTATATATTTATAATAATAAACCATTCACCTTCATGGTGGCGTCAAGGAACGAATAATCTGAAAAGGTTTTCTTCAAATACATTAATTCCATTCTAGAAGGATATTAACCTCTGACATATTATTATTATTATATTATTATTACTATCTAAAATTATATTATTATATTATATATTATATATTAATATATTAATTATTAATATTAGTTATATTATCAGTTGCTTGCAATTCTCTTGCTATAAAATGTTCCGTGATTTAGAAATTATATTAAATATATATAAATCTCAAATTTACTAATTAAATAATGGGGAAGGGAGAAATGGGGAGAGGGGAAGAGAGAGGGAAGAAACAATATTTAAAAAAAAAATTTTTTTTTTTTTTTTTTTTTTTTTTTTTTTTTTTTTTTTTTTTTTTTTTTTTTTTTATTTATATATGTGTTTAATTATATATATAATATATATATATATATATATATATATATATATATATATATATATATATATATATATATATATATATATATATATATATATATATATAATATATATATCAGCTTTGGCTGGGAATTGCCAGAATACAAAAAATGAAATCACCAGAATTGGAGAAAATAATTCAGTCATAATTTACAAGTCGACATTTTCTAATATACGAAACTGTATACATCAAAAAGAAATGAGGAAAATGGGAGAAAGAAGATTGGTCTCAATTTTACAAATATAGAGCTTGAAAGAATGAGAAGAGCTTTTATGTTTCGGGCCAGTGAGTTGAACAGAAATAGGATGAGACTGTGTCGCACGAGTTCTCCTTTAGAGAAGAGGAATGTGACAAGAGTATTCAGAAGAGTATATTCCAAGAAAATAACGATTATATAGGGAGAGTATTGTAGAATTTAGACGATTCAAAAGAGACTGAAGTGAATAAGTGGAAAAGGTAAACTTGATTAGTTGAAGGGAAATGACTGAACTCCACAATTTCAGTAAAAGCTGTATGAGTGGAACAACCCCAGAGATATGATGCCTATGCCATATTAAGAATAAGGAAATCTGTATAGAGAGCAATTAAACTGTTGCTATGTTAGAAATTTCGAAGGTGCCTTGGAAGTAAGGACGCCTAACCTTTTATAACGATTTAGTGACAGATAGAATGTAACTCTTTCAAAAAAGATCATGAGAAAAATAAATTCCAAAAGGAAAAGAAAAGTTAAGTTGTGTGGCTCTCTCTCTCTCTCTCTCTCTCTCTCTCTCTCTCTCTCTCTGTCTCTTCTCTCTCTTCTCTTTCTCTCTCTCTCCTCTCTCTCTCTCTCTCTCTCTCTCTCTCTCCTCTCTCTCTCTCTCTCTCTCTCTCTCTAGAAGATGTATTAGCTGTGTCGAAGGTTATGTCGAGTAAATAGGTGAAGATACTGAGTTTATGAGGCACTGAAAACAGTCATTTTATTTCTGCCCATTTAGAATTACGAGAAAGATCAGTGGTCAGCTACTTTTAGACCACCCTATTATAGTCATTAATTTTTTTTCCAGACTCAAAGTCCTGCTCTGGTTCCATCCTTTTAAAATTAAAAGTTTAGACTTGTACTAACCCGATGTGAGGCACCATCACCCCTCTCATTCTCTCTAAATACTTCTAACGATGCAGTAATCATTCCGATGCTAATCATTGAAAAACGGCCTCAAGTCCAACAAATTTGCATTTCTAAAAAATTAAAAACTTCCCCTGGCTGATCTCAAGGTCTGCTCCTGCGGATCACTTCTTCCTGCATCCAGCAAACTTTCCTTCTTACTCTTCTACAAAAAAATCATGTTCATTCACTAGCAGCAACAATATTATTTGATTAAAGATAGTTAGTGAATTAGATTCTCAGAATTACCTCTTATTACAATGACGGAGCTTCTGTTAATTAAATCAGGAAAGAATAGTGCAGTGTAGAAGATAATACAGAACCAATTACAAAATGTGCATTGTTTCAACTATCTGTTGATTTGGTTGTCGTTCAAGATATTGGTGAAGAAAATGAAATTATGAAATATTTTGAAAGAATTTTAAGTTATTTATTGTTATTTTTTATTTATTTTTTTATGTTCTCCGGTGGGCAAAGGCCGGAGGCCTACCAAATTCCCCCGGAGTTTTTAAAAAAATCTATCCTGGGCGATGGAGGCCGACATGTCTAGATACCAGGCGTTTGAAAGTATGCAGGTCAAAGGAATTTGAAAAACAGATAAATGGAGTGTGTTCCAGGCTTTACCAGTAGAGTATATGTAAGA
>SEYY01006441.1:0-17644 GCA_009176605.1 Armadillidium nasatum | reverse complement strand
AATACTAATACATGCACAAAGACTAGGTCTGTCCTATCCCTAGTTATCAGTTTACTCATGCAAAGATAAAAAATAACACCAAGGCCAGTTTTACATGCAATATTCAATGAACCATCACCCACTACAAAAAAATAAACTGCCAATTAGGCTTGGTCATAGGTTGATCTAAAAATACAAATATACCCACCAATTTGGCTTAGTCAAGTTATTCTATATAATACCTAAACCTATCCATATATCTATCTAGCCCCTTTTTAAATTTGACAAGAGAATCACAGTCAACAATCTCTTGTGGCAAGTCATTCCAAAAATTAACAACTCTATTACTGAAAGAGTATTTTCTTAGATCGAGATGGCATGGCTTCTTTTTAATTTTCTTATCATGTCCTCTAGTTACTCTTCCTTGGTCCACTATAAAGTATTTTTCAATCTCTGTATTACTGTCAGATGCAAATATTTTGTAAACTTGTATCATATCCCCTCTGAGAAATCTCCTTTCAACCGAGAACATTCCTAACTCTTTCAACCTCTCTTCATAGCTCTTATTTTCAAAGCCAGAAATCATCCTTGTTGCTCTACGTTGGTACTCTCTCCAGCATATCTATGTCTTTTCTTAAATGAGGAGCCCAAACCTGTGCACAATACTCTAATGCTGGCCTAACATAGCTATTATATAGTTTGCTTATAACCTCTTTGCTCTTGTAAACTACATTGCGATTAATTATACCTAACATCTTATTTGCTCTATTCCTTGCTTCCAAACATTGATCACCCACCTTCAGATTACTGCTAATAATCACACCTAAATCCTTTTCATGCTCCACAGTCTCAAGCCACTCCCCATTCATTTCATAATTAAATCTTTCATTTGAGTAACCTACATGAAGAACTTTACATTTTTTACTATTAAAGTTCATTTGCCACCTCTCTGCCCAACCAAGAAGTCTATCTAGATCACCTTTGAAGCTTTATGCATCCATCATTATTCCTTACTGAGGTAACCACTTTGGTATCATCAGCAAACTTAGAAACCTTACATTTAAGGCCTTTGTCTAAATCATTTATATAAATAAGGAAACAAAAGTGGTCCCAGCACAGAACCCTGTGGGACCCCACTCTTCACCGTTTCCCATAATGACTTATTTCCATTAAGTAATACACACTGCCTTCTGTTCTTTAACCACTCTTTAATCCAATTGTGTACCATTACCATTTATACCACACTGTGACAACTTTTGCATCAGCCTAACATGGGGTACCTTATCAAAAGCTTTGCTAAAGTCTAAATATATAACATCAACTGGATCACCCCTGTCTATACATTCAGTAATATATTCCATAAATTCTAGTAGATTTGTCTGACATGATCTACCCTTTCTAAAGCCATGCTGGGAGTTATATAGTATCTTGTTATCATCTAAATGCTTCTCTATATGACTTTTCAGTAACTTTTCCAAAATTTTCACAACCAAGAGATGTTAAACTAACTGGCCTATAGTTCCCTAAATCTTCCTTACTACCTTTTTTAAAAATGGGCACCACATATGCCGTTTTCCAGTCCTTCAGGTACCTCTCCAAAAGCAATAGATCGCTTAAAAATCAAATACAGTGCCTTTGCAATACTGCTACTCCCCTCTTTTAGAATTCTACCATATACACCATCTGGACCCGCTGCCTTATTTGGGTCAATATGTTCTAGTAAAGATTTAATTTCATTTAACTCAATTTCAAATGCTGTACACCTATTCATTACATGTATACTAGAACTATTAGTCTCTAAACTGCTATCCAACCTTTCCTCAGTAAACACTGATGCAAAATAAGCGTTGAAAATATTAACCAATTCCTTATCTGAGCTTACTAAATTTCCATCAATTTTAATTGGGCCAATTTTCTTATCCTTGCTTTTAAATTTATAAAAACTAAAAAACTTTTTCAGGTCTTTATTACTGTTTCTTGCCAAATTAATTTCTGCCATTCTCTTTGCTCTTCTTATTGACTGGTTAAGTTCATTCCTAATTCTCTTATAATGTTCCAAATCTTCCACCCTGCTCCTACCTTTGAATATTTTAAAACATCTACGCTTTTCACTGATTTTCTCTTTTATCTCTCTACTCCACCAATTAGGTTTTCTATTTGCCACCCTAATGGATTTATCTTTAAAACACACAGACTGAATGGTAGCCAATATTTGCTTGAAGTATTCCCACATGATGAAACAATTCTGACCATCAAACTCCTTATCCCAGTCAATTTCATTGAGCATTGCTCGGAATTTGCTAAAATCTCCGTTTCTGAAATCTAATATCTTTTCCCTATTGACTTGCAATTTGGGCCCAGACCTCATATTCCAGTTAAATCTAATAATATAATGATCACTAGCTCCTAAAGTCTCCCCAACTTCGATATCATTCACCATATTTTCATCATTTGTTAATATTAAATCTAACAATGCTGCATGCCTTGTCGGTTCTTGGACCATCTGACTCAAAAAGTTGTATAGAATACAATTTACAAATACTGAACTTCTATTAACCATACTACTCAAAGTATTCCACTCAATGTCTGGAAAATTAAAATCACCCATAATGACTACCCCTTTTGCATTATTTTCACACGCTACCTTTGATTTCCTTCACCATTATCTTCATCTAATACTTGACTCTGATCAGGAGCTCTATAAAATGCTCCTATCCTGTATGATTTATTATACATAAGAATATCTACCCACAGAGATTCCACATCCTGATTTGTTTTAATGTCAGCAATTAACACCTGATTCAATATTGCTTTTAACATAGAGTGCTACACCTCCACCATTTCTTCCTCTACGTTGGTATAGGTAAAATGAGTATCCTTCTATTTCATATTCCTGTAGGGAATCTCCGTAAAGTGCCTCATTAACCCATGCTTCAGTAATGCAAATAATGTCAAGATTCTCCTTTATAATGTAACTAGTCAACTCATCTTTTTTGTTTCTAAGGCTCTGAGCATTTGTGTAAAAACATTTCATACTAAACATGTCCTTATATGTATCCTTTCCATCTTGATTTCTAGTAATGTCTCCATTTTTATTAATTGGCCCTATATTGTAAAGCACCTTTATTTTTATTCATACCACCATCAATATTAACAATCACCATCTCCACAACTAGCAGTGCCGAATATTATGCCCTTCACCCCTATCCTTACCTAGTTTCCCGGCAGACATCTCTCCAGCCTGTAACCTAGAAGCTGCACACCCTCTCGACTAAGGTGAACTCCATCTCTTGCAAACAGATTCTTGTCCTGAAACTCTTCCCAGTGATCCAAAAATCCAATATTCTCTGAAAAACATAAATTCCTAACCCTTTCATTTACACCAAAAGCCCTACTTTCCCATTCTAGCCCTGCTCCCAACCTAGGTAATATACCTGACACTATGCATTTCCTACCACTTACTTTCAGTCTTTCAATCAAATTCCTATAGCTTGCTAATCAGTTCCTCTGACTTTCTATAACCTATATCATTTGTTCCAACATGTACAATCACTCTTGCATTCACATTCGTATCTGCAATCTCCCTATCTATTCTGTCCACAATATCATTTACTCGTGCACCTGGATAACATACTCGCATTCGTTTCCTTTTATCCGTATTTCTAAAAGTCCTATCTAAATATCGTGTCTGAGAGTCACCAATTAGTAATGCCTCAGTCTTCCTCTTGGGAAACCCGACATCACAACTGGCCACTTCAGATTCCTCCCCATCAGAAAGACAGCTAAACCTGTTTCTGCAGGTCACAGGTCTAGTGTCCCTCATGATCCTAATTTTATTACTCCTATTCTCTACAACACACCATCTATCTGCAGTCCTATCTGCCTCTATAGCCCTCCCCCTCTCAAAATTCCTGCCTAGGTGAGTCACTAGGTCTACTTACCCCCATTACCATACCATTAGCCTGCCCCCTCTCTACTTCCTTGCCTACATGAGCCCCTAGTCTCAACTAAGTCACTACTAGCTACCTTCTTCCTAACACTTCCCTCCCTTCTCAACTCAGATACCCATTTGCTAAGCCTACCTACTTCTAGTTGCAAAGACTCAGACCTTTCATTCTTTTTCATCTCATCCAAATCCTCACTTATCCTTTCAATCTCCTTTCTTATCAACACATGCTCAGCTTTCAGGCATACAAACAGTACACTCACCAACATGTTCTCTTCTCACAGTCCCACAAATGCCACATTCCACATACATACTCAAATTATTATACTATGCTATTGAAGTTATACTATGTTGTTACAAAGGCCTAACTTAAAGCTTATTGAAATTATACTATATTGTTACAAGGCCTAACTTTAATTCAAAGAGCTCTAAGCAACAATCTAATTTTCTCAAATATACTAAATGAAATAACCACTATGACTACCTTAGTCCTAGTTTAGCTTAGGGTTTTGAAAATATACCTTAGGGCTATCAGAAAGCCTAATTTCAACAACTGTGTAGGCCCACTGCCAATCAGACAATATAATTAAATTATTTGAATTTAACCAGAAATTAAATAATCTTAACCAGAAATTAACAAACTTCTACAAAAATCAAACAAAAATATAATTAAGCTGAAAATATTAAATTCTTGATAAAAACCTAAGGATTAGGCCCACCCTAGCCTTTAGTTATTTTACCTAATACTAAGAGCTTCAAGAAATCACACCTTAATATTAAATTAATGAATACCACTATTAATAATACAAACAAATAAATCCCCAAACAATATAAAATAACTTAAAAATATAAAAATAACTTAAAAAATAAACAATTTGTACAGGTTAAATAAAGACAACACTTCAACACAACCTTCTCTGGTGGAAGCACAACTACTACTTTACTACAGGTTAATATTATTTCACAATTAAGCAAACAAATTTTTTTTTTTTTTTTTTTTTTACGAGTGATTGAATTATTTATTTAATGAAATGAGTATCAAGTGTGAGATTGAAATAAAGGATGAACTCTTGGAGTTTCCTGGAGATAATGTTAAGGAGAAAAAGCTCAGTCAGCAAGGAGAAGGAAGTCAGGTATACAAATTTTATTTTTATTTTTTATTTATTTATTTATTTTTTTGATTAAAAATTATTATTATTATTATTATTAGTAAGGACATATTCTCGTATCATAGGCCCACAGTCAAATTTTATCTACCATACATAAATTTTTAAATATTTTAGCTTTAAATAATAATAATAATAATAATAAAAATAATAATTGAATTATTTTTTATTTGTAATCTTTTAACCCCTGAAATTTATTAAGAACAGGGTTGGTGATTTTTTTGATTTTTTTTAAAAAAATCAAAAAAATCATAAAAATCAATGATTTTTTTTTATTGTTTTGATTGTTTTGATTTATTTGATTTTTTTAAAAAAATAATAGTTTTTTTTTTATTTTTTTTTTTATTTTGTCATACTTTTTGATACATAATGATATAACAGATATATTAGTTCCTTCTTACTGTGTTAAAAAACTTTAAAGTAGTTTATATATTAGAAATATAACTTCCTTAATATTTGGTTCAAGATTTCATATAGGGTAATACAAGAATCTGATCTTCATTAATATAATTTATCCAATATAGAACTGTTAGAGTTTAGAATTCCTAATATATATTCAATCAAATCTTCAACAAAATTTTATTGAGCTTTAATCTAATGCAATTTGAGGAAAGACAATTCCTTTATACAACATTAAAAGAAAACAATATTCCTCTATATAAATTATAAAAGAAAGAAAATTTAAGCACTTTTGATGCATAATCATTAATCCATAAATTAAATACATAACTTGCAAAATAATATATATATGTATATCTGTATATTTATATATATATATATATAATATATATATAAATATATATATATATATATATATATCTATAATATATATATAATATATATATATATATTATAATATATATATATATCTTAAAATTGTTGTACACCATCTTTTAAGTATCAACCAAAGTCATTTTTTAAATGTTAAAGAATGATGCAGGTTATAAAAGGATTAAACAAATTTTTTATCATGTTTAATAATTTCTAATCTTTTGATTGATTCCTTTGTAAATATTTTATCACTTTTTGTGCTTGTAGAATGGCATTGATCCAATAGAAGAAATTTTCATACAAGAAAATATAAAACCTGAAAAGTCAGAGGATGGAAATGAATCACAGTCACAGATTATAAGTAAAGTCTCTGACAAACTAAGTGATGAGATTCCAAAAGTGTTTTTTTATTTAATTAAAATTATAGGGTTATACATTTTAAGAAAATTTCTTGGTGAACCATCTAAATATCTATCCTCCTATTTCGTTAGGCATAGACAATATTCAATAATCTAACATATATTCATTATAAAAAAGTAAAAATGATTTTAAAAGTTTGTAAAAGTCAACTGAAATGTTTTTTTTTTTGACTTGTAGATTCGCTTGAGAATAAGAATATCGTTTTCTTTGTTAAACAAAAATTTATCTCTGATAATTGATTGCAGACTTCCACAGACCAAATAGAAGCAATTTACTCACCAGAAAATATAAAGAAGGAAAGCTTGGAAGGTGATGATGTAAATCAACAGATTTACAACGATGTAACTCATTCTGAGCGTTCAGAGAATGCTGAATCAGAATTTAGTGATAATTAATTCATAAGGTATATATATATATATATATATATATATATATATATATATATATATATATATATATATATATATATATATATATATATATATATATATATATATATATATATATATATATATTTATTATTTATTTTTAATTTTTTATTATAATTTATATTTTATACATTATATTTATTTATTTTTTTAGAATTTTACTTTTTTTCTAATCTAATATGTGCTTAACTGTTGATTACTTTAAAATTTTATATTTTTATCTTCTATAATAATTAATTATCAATTTCTTACTTTTTTTATTCACTAAACTGACATTAGGATTTAATAATTACTTTTTATATCTTTTAACGTCTTAATAAATTTAATGTTACTGTGTGTATTATAATTAAATCTTAAGATTTAATTTATAAAAAATTTGTAGCTATACAAATGTGTAATATTTAGGGTGCTATTATTTTTTTTTTGTATTTATTTTTGCATCATAAGCAATTTGAATCACAATGAAGAATCAAAGGTATTATTCCTGTGTTTGGAATTGGAATCAAATTTGCATCCCATTTTTTGATTGCTTTTTCTGCAATTTTAAAGTTATTCATCCATATGATCACAAATTTGCAATTTTAAAGTTATTCATCCAATTTTTTTTTTTTTTAGTTAAATATTCATCCATATGATCACAAATTTGCTTACAAATGTTGGTGAATTATTGACGGGTGTATTTTTTTTTTTACCAATTTTCCCTTATTTCAAAAGGTAAAATTACGGAAAGAATTGGCAAAGTAAAATTTAAAGGTCATATTTAACTTTAATTACGCAGTACCATTCCTTCATCAGTTTCAATTTAGATTTCACACAGAAGTAGCAACATTTTAATTTAATATTTTACTCGCTGTTGGCTATAATTCAAAGGAGTGGACACAAGCGCAGTCACTTAAGCTGATCGAAGAATATAGGAACCATGAATTGATGTGGAATCCAAACCACCAATACCACACAGATAGAATGATAAAGCAACATTGTTGGGAAGAAGTGGCCAAGAATTTGAATAGGTCAGTGGATGAATGTAGGAAAAAAATGGAGTGTCTTCTCGCAGGTTTCAGAAGAGAAAAATTGAAAATGAAAAAAAGTATCGGAAAAGGTGAGTGTATTTTTTTATATATATATTTTTTTTTTTTTTCATTTTTAATAAAAATAAAAATAAAGCACCTAGATTTTAATTGTGGTAATATTTAACTATAATATAATTGTTGAAATTCAGTATTCATTAAAAATATATATATATATATATATATATATATATATATATATATATATATATATATATATATATATATATATATATATATATATATATATATATATATATATATATATATATATATATATATATATATATATATATATATATATATACAAAGGTGAAAATATGTAAAATATTATTTCAAAACAATGTTTTTAGATGTGGATGAAATTTATAGGAGTAACTGGTTCGCATACAACAGTCTAAGTTTTCTACTTGACAAAAACAAGCCAGAAGAAACCTTGACTACTTATGTAAGTTTTATGAATAATTTACTAATTTATACAGGGTCATTGAGGGAAACGGAAAATTTTGAAATTTGTTTTGGTAGCACAATGCGATTGTTAATGAAAAACATATTGAAGTCAGCTCACGCATCTTGTTATTTAGGGTACCATAGATACCTTAAAGTGGTTAACAGTGTGGTTTTTCCATCAAAACTTATTATAAAAACAGTAACATTCGCCATCGTTTTAATTTTGTATACCACGAACGGGTTTCGACATCATATTCAATTGAATATGTAATTTTAAGGGAAACTAATTCAACATGAGAAAGAAGCCTCCAGTTGGGGGTGGGTGGGGGCTAACTGTTGGCCATTCATATTCCAATGAAAATCGAGACCGTTCGAGCTTCTGTCATAAATAAACCCACATCTTTTAATTCATTGTCATTCAGTGTCTTTACGGTTACATGGTTTAGTGTTTGAAGATAAACGAGGAGAACGAGTTTGTTAGAAACTGTGGATGTTGGATGAAGCACATTTTCACCTTAATGAATTTGTTTATAAACAAAATTTTCGTTATTGGGCAAACAAAAATCCTTCTCAGCTACACCAGCGCCCTTTACACAGCAACGAAGATACCGTGTGATGTAGTGTGTTATCGTATGACGTAACAGGCCCTTATTTTTTTTAGGTCGAAGATGTCCTTGCAGCTACAGACGCCAAGGTGAAAATCTTTGTTGTGCAAAAACTATACTTTTCTATAAATTATTGACAATGCCTGGTTTCAACAAGATAAATCAATGTCACACGCAGCATGAATATGGATGACTGCTGTACGCGAATTGTTTTCAGCCGTATAATTTCACAGATCTCCTGATTTGTCAGCATGTAAAATCTTGGGTCGCCTTAAAAGCAAAGTGTATTTCAGTTGACTTGCAATGATGGAGGAACCAAAAGCCTAGATCAAAGAAGCAGTTGTTGGAATTCCTGTAGAAGTGTTATAACATGCACGGTTTCACTAAGAGACTGCAGGAATATCTGCGCAAAGATGAAGCTCACCTGCGAGATGGGATCTTCAGGAAATAGTTTTTGTTTATATATTGATAAATGGCATGTTTTTTAACATTTAAATTTTTTCATAAAATTATTTAATTTTAATGTAAATTTCCTGTTTCTCTTAATCACCCTGTACTATTATAGTTAAAGGTGAACAAGCATATATATCTTTATCTTCTCTCAGGAAGAGTTTAACCCTGTTAGGGGGACTAGCATCTTATTCCATCTGACTACAGAACTCTTTCTCGCAAAACTCTATAAAATAATGTTTCTTGTCCCATTGATTTCCAGTGCAAGTCCTTGAGTTTTAAGCTCCCATGAAGGGATCATACCCTGTCAGTGTGACTAGCAACTTCCATCTCGCATCTAAACCTACTTTTAGAGCTTTCTAGATCATGTTTCTCGGCACAGGTTTCAGTGAAAATTTATCATTGTTAATTTGTTGAATTTTTAATGTGTTATCCAAAATAAGCCTTCATCAAACAATCACTTTAGATAAAACCTGTTTTCTGACGAAGAAGAATGAAATTCCATTTTTTTATTCATTAAAGGAGTAGGCCTTAGAAAACAAAGTTTTTGCCTTAATTTATTTGTAAAATCTCACTGTCGGAGATTCTATTTTGTCATCCCTATTTTCACAAATGTTAAATTGTAGTTTCTGTTTACTAAACACCCCCCCCCCCCCCAATAAATATATATATAATATATAATATATATATATATATATATATATATATATATATATATATATATATATATATATATATATATATATATATATATATATATATATATATATATATATATATATATATATATATATATATATATATATATATATATATATATATATATATATATAGCGGCTCCGTAGCTCAGTCGATCGAGCACTCGTTATAGCAAGCGAGAGGTCCAGGGTTCGAGGCCTGGTCGGAGCGGGAAACGTGAGCGGTTTCTCCTTGCGCTTAGTTCCGAATGACTCAGTCGTTAAACGAGTGCATCAGTGGAGTGCTCTTGCCACTGATGGGAATAATCTCCGGCATCCGCATAGGCCTGGCCCAGCCAGCGGTATCCGCCGTGGGCCCTAGAAACCCAAAGATCTTCCTCGAAAAATCCCACTGACAGGACGAAAGTCCTACCTGGGGAAAGATATATATATATATATATATATATATATATATATATATATATATATATATATATATATATATATATATATATATATATATATATATATATATATATATATATATATATATATATATTATATATATATTCACTTCCGCTGTTTATTGGACTTAGAAGGATCATTATGCTTTCGATGAAAGGCACCTGAAAAATGTGAATTATTCAGTAAAAAGAAAACAAAATGTAGAGATTTCAATATCTGAATTAATGAGTTTAAGATTGGACACTAGTTAAATGTTAAAAGTAATTTTTTAACATTTCTTTTACTTTTATAGGTTCAGAACGCTAATAATATGCCAGAATACGAAGATTTTGCGTCGATTCCTCAAACACATAAAGAGATGTCTTCTGAGAGTGTTTTATCTACTCAGAACAGAAGAAAAGATCGATTAGAGGCGGCTCAGCTAGACAGAGAGATTCAGCTATTAACATCGTTCACAAATGTTGTAACCAATGATGAAAGTCAACATTTCGGAGATTTTATAGCTTCAAAATTAAGACTTTATGACGATTTAACCCGAAGCGCAATTCAGAGTGATATAATGGCTATTTTCCTGAAAGCAAACAGTGGTTTTTATAACCAATACCAATTACCCTCTTCAAATAAAACTAGTCCCTATCACGTAAATCGACCAGTATTGCCGTTGTACCCACAAAATAGAAACTCCTCTCCAAATTCTTTACCAAGTTCCCCTAACACTTCTCGGTCTCCTTCATTCCGTTTTTATGTGCCATCCCCTTGTAATGAAGCTGTCCTATCGGGTAATGTTTCTTCAGAAGACATCAATATTCCAGATCTATAATTTCAGATAATTCTCTAGTTTACTGGTAATTTTATTTATTGAAACATTAGATAAATTATATTAATCCCGTTTCGTTATTCTTGTCAAGCGTTTGACATTGTATAAACCTAGCTTGAACTTGTTTGAAAAATAACTTATAAGTAATACATCAAACAGATCACAACATCTTCAAGCATCTATCAAAATCTATATTGTTCATAAGTTAGAGCATTTAAACGCGGTTTTCAAAGAACAGAGACCCACTTGATCAACCATAAAAGTGTGATGTACCGAGAGAATAATATAAGGCTTTATATATAATTATAAAAAGGGTGGCAAAAAATGAATATAGCATAATAATAAGAAAATTATATTAACTTAAAATATAGCATATAATAAAAATATATATAAATCTTTGACATTAATCTTAACATTATCTACGTTTCAATCCATAACTAAGATCATTTTCAAGATTGCTGCAAAAAAAAAAAAAAAAAAAAAAAAAATATATATATATATATATATATATATATATATATATATATATATATATATATATATATATATATATATATATATATATATATATATATATATATATATATATATATATATATATATTATTATTATATATATTATATATATATATATATATATATATATATATATATATATATATATATATATATATATATATATATATATATATATATATATATATATATATATATATATATATATAATCATTCCATCGCAAGCACACACACACACATGAAATCATGTGAGGTGAGGTAGATAAATGGATGCATTGAGATTTCATCCATACAGCAAAATTGATGGAAATCCTGAATGAAAAGCAACCAACCAACCAAAGCAAACTTAATATCATCAATTCTGGGATACGAGGGTCAGGTGCTTGCTCAGTCGGGACTTCGTCATTTATCGATCATCCCACATGTCACTACTCAGGGAATTATGAATTGAAATATATCCTGGCTCTCTGGAGTGTGGTCCACTTTCAGCTGGATATTTGTGTATTCCATGTCACATTAAAGGGTACGTTTCCCTAGCAATATTTTCTTGTCTTCCATCATAGCATATGTCAAATGAGAACAGTCTTATCATTTATATGGCCCACCTGCCATACTGATATCTCTCTTTAAAAGATTTGTTTAAGAAAGTATAGTATCCATATCGTGTGTGTTTTAAGGAGGAGGTTCAACAAGATTCTGTAAGCTCTGAAATAAATGACAATCACATGAAGAAAAGTTGGAGAATAAAAATAGTGTGGAAATTTTATCTGGGCTGAGATCTTTGGTCTTTCACTTGCCCTATATTATTCTCATAATGCACCACACCTTTGTGTTTAATCTAGTATATATATTTTTTCTTTTAAAAACTACGTTTAAATGCTCTTACTTATGTCAATACTTATGACAAATATCTGCTGCAATCGTTTCACACTGAAAGTAGCAACTTGTAGTGGATCACATTAATACAATCACACCAACAAAATAACTACAACCTTTCTCGGATGAAAGTAAAAATTTTTATTTTAAACTTTACCATTATATACTTATGGACAAGTCCACTTTTAATTATGGGGCCAAGTTAGTAGTTAAATTAGTTATATTGTACATAATTAAAAAACTGAATTTTAAGAGTTCTATGAATAAATAAATAAATAGTTAAATATTAATAGAGTATTTTCATTTACGCATTTTAATAATGAATATATCCAAATTCATTAAAAGCAGATTTTGGATATTTCTTAATCACTATATATATATATATATATATATATATATATATATATATATATATATATATATATATATATATATATATATATATATATATATATATATATATATATATATATATATATATATATATATATATATATATATATATATATATATATATATATATATATATATATATATATATATATATATATATATATATATATATATATATATATATATATATATATATATATATATATATATATATATATATATATATATATATATATATATATATATATATATATATATATATATATATATATATATATATATATATATATATATATATATATATATATATATATATATATATATATATATGTATCAAATAAACTAGTTTGATGATACAGGTTAATTAGAATGATGATAATCCTCCAGACTTTGAAGAGGAGGAGCTTTGAGTACTTTCAGAAAGTGTTGTAGATAAATTGTTCGAAGATATGAAAAGAATACTGACACTGGTGCAGGAGATCAGATTGCCTATAACATAGTGTGAAGGCAAATCTTTTTTTTTGTTTTACAAAGTTTTTTTTTTTTTTTTTTTTTTTTTGTGTGTGTGTGTTTTTCTCTCCAATCAGATTTGACAAGAATTCAAAAGCTCTGGTGACATTTTAATGACGTTTTTGTATAATCTGTTGACCAATTGAAATGGCAAATTCAGCAAGTAAATTACATTTATATATATCATATTCACATATTATTTATAGGCACAAAATTTTTTTTTTCTTTTCTAAATTTGCACATAGGTCATTGAAGTTTGCAACAACATATTCTTTGCTCTGTCTCCTATCACACTAACCTAAATGACATGAGCAGGATACAGGAATTAGGAAATGCAAAAGATATTTCATATTTAGCTCTGATCTCTGTTGCATATCAAAATAGCTTAGACCACTGGTACAGTCTGCAACTGTTCTTTTCTATTTTCTCCTCTTCCTTTGTTCCGAGTGTAGCTGTTTTGGAACATGTTAATAGTGTATTGAAATTGAAATTACTATTATAGCCCTTTTGTAGTGTACTACTACTACTAGAGTTTTTAGAAAAAAATTTTTAAACAGTTTTCACTCCCTATAAATATGCACTAGAAATTAGTTTTTCATTCATATTCTTGCATCTTAAAAGTTGAAATTCTCTATAAATTGCAAAATGTAGTTCAGTAACTAAGTTTTCACTTTCTAGACACCTTTTTCATTGCATCTTAACATCTAACTAAAATTATAAACTTATCTTAGTTTCTTTAAAAAGAAATATATTAAAGATAAACTTTATTCAACTGTGTCTCAATATTGTTAAATATATAATTTGATTTTAAGTCTGTTATATAAATCAATATCAAATTTTCAAATAGGGAAAAAATTTCTCTTTTTGTATCATTCATTATCTCTGTAATTCTATTGATTTTTCCAAGTGGAAGTGTATTGGTTTTAAAATCGTAAGTACCCATACAAATACTCCAAATTTTGTATCTATCTGTAAGAAGTTATATATATATATATATATATATATATATATATATATATATATATATATATATATATATATATATATATATATATATATATATATATATATATATATATATATATATATATATATATATATATATATATATATATATGCATATGTATCAGCTCTAAGGTATGGGGCCTAGTCAGCCTTCGTCATTACCAATTATATAAAAAAATAGGAATTCTTACCATCTTTGTTTTATTTTCTCTTTGTTTATATTTATCTAATTTTGTTGGGGTTGTAAATACACTTACTATGGTATTCTTTTATTTTCAATTAATATATTTTACACAGGTTTAACAATATAGTATTCAACATTTTTAAGAAGCCCTCTTCTTACAACTCGATTCAAAACTCTGATAATGTATTTCATGCTCTGATATAACATATTTCAGCAGAAACAATACCATAATAATCGATATATCATTCCTAAATACTATTGCAAACAACTACAAATATTAAAAAATCGATATAATTTTCATATATATATATATATATATATATATATATATATATATATATATATATATATATATATATATATATATATATATATATATATATATATATATATATATATATATATATATATATATATATATATATATATATATATATATATATATATATATATATATATATATATATATATATATATATATATATATATATATATATATATATATATATATATATATATATATATATATATATATATATATATATATATATATATATATATATATATATATATATATATATATATATATATATATATATATATATATATATATATATATATATAGAGTTTATTATTATTTTATTTACTCTACTCTACTCTATATTTTAGGACTTGACTGAAGATGAACAATTGAAACCAAAGAAGCCTGAAAAACACATCCAAAATGAATTACCTTTAGTGAATAATGGAGAAAATATTCAAAAACACAGCAATGGAATTAAGTTGTTCAAATGTTTAGTCTGTAGGTATGAAAGCAGTAAAAAAAATTTATTCAGAAGACATCAATATTCCAGATCTATAATTTCTGATAATTCTCTAGTTTACTGGTAATTTTATTTGTTAAAACATCAGATAAATTATATTAATCCCGTTTCGGTATTCTTGTCAAGCGTTTGACATTTTATAAACTTAGTTTGAACTTGTTTGAAAAATAACTTATAAGTAATACATCAAACAGGATCACATCTTCAAGCATCTATCAAAATCTATATTGTTTATAAGTTAGAGCATTTAAATCCAGTTTTCAAAGAACACAGACCTACTTGATTAACCATAAAAGTGTACCAAAAGAATAATATAAGGCTATATATATATATATATATATATATATATATATATATATATATATATATATATATATATATATATATATATATATATATATATATATATATATATATATATATATATATATATATATAAAAGGATAGCAAAAAATGAATATAGCATGATAATGAGAAAATTATATTAACTTAAAATATAGCATATAATAAAAATATATATAAAATATAAATCTTTGACATTAATCTTAACATTGTCAACGTTTCAATCCATAACTAGGATCATTTTCAAGATTGCTAGTAAAAAAAAAATAAATAAATGAATCAACAAACACACACAGACACAAAAACAAAATAATGTATAATATATATATATATATATATATATATATATATATATATATATATATATATATATATATATATATATATATATATATATATATATATATATATATATATATATATATATATATATATATATATATATATATATATATATATATTATTTCACCTCTGGTGGGCAAAGGCCAAAGACCTACTAAAATTCCACCAGAGTTAGGGGGAAGACGGGATCCTAGTCAAATCAAAGGCCGACGTGACCTGATACACGACGTTTGAAGGTGTGTAAGTCATAGGAAGTTGGGAAAATAGAAGAAGGGAGTGTGTTCCTGACTTTACCAGTAGAGTACATGTAGGACAGAGCATAGCGGTTAAGTCAGGGGTCAGGAGAGTTAGACAGAGAAAGGATGAGACTGTGTAGAAAGTCGAGTCGCACGAGCCCTTCTCAATGGAGGAGGTATGCGACGAGAGTTCAGAAGAGCAGTGTCCATTGTAATAGCGATAGAATAGAGAGAGTGACGCAACAATTCGACGGGCTGAAAGAGATTGAAGAGAGTTAGTGAGAGCAGGAGAGTTGATAAGATGAAAAGCCCTTGACTCCACCTTCTCAAGAAGACTGTATGAGTGGAACCACCCCAGATGTGTGACGCATACTCCATACAGGGGCGAACAACACCCCTATACAGAGCAAGCAACTGGAATGGATTGAAGAAATACTGAAGGCACCTCAGAACACCTAACCTCTTAGAAGCTTGTTTAGAAATAGAGGTAATGGGATCTTTCCAAGAAAGATCACGAGAAAAAGAAACACCAAGAATATTAAGAACAGATGAAGGTCTGAGTTGAGTGTTTTCGAAGAAGATATCATGGTTTATTGAAAGATTGTGTCGAGTAGAAAGATTGAGGAATTGAGTTTTTGAGGCATTGAAAACAACCATGTTCTCTCTGTCCCAATTTGAAATACGAGATAGATCAGAGTTCAGCTGCTCCAAGGCAACCCTCCTTGCGTCTAGTACCTGTTGTTGAGAAGGGCTCCTTTCAAATTGGAAAGAGTAATGAAGGGTGTAGTCATCAGGATAGGAGATTAAGTAACAGAGAGAAGGTCATTAGTGAAAAGTAGAAAAAGGGTTGGGAATAGGACAGATCCTTGAGGAACACCACTTTTAATAGATTTAAAGGAAGAGCGGTGGCCGTCTACAACTGCTGCTATAGAACGACCGGAAAGGAAATCAGAGAGAAGGATAGATTCTGAAAGAGGGAAGTTTGAAATCAAAGATTTGTGCCAGACTCTATCGAAAGCTTTCGATATGTCTAGCGCAACAGCAAAAGATTCACCGAAATGCCGGATAGCGGAGGACCAAGAGTCAGATAGAAGGGAAAGGAGATCACCAGTAGAGCGTTTCTTACGAAAGCCATACTGGCGATCAGAAATAAGATTAGAAGAATTGAGATGTTTC
>SEYY01006440.1:0-5000 GCA_009176605.1 Armadillidium nasatum | reverse complement strand
AAACATCCTTTCATTCCTTATCGTTGGCTTTTCGGATATCGTTTGCAAATTGACTTCCAATTGGTAACATACTTTCCTATCTTACCGATCTATGGTCTTCTACCTCCTACCATAGGGATTTCGGGGGGTCTTGTATGGTGGCGCTTGACATTTAAAAGGCTTTTGACCTGGTGTGACATGCGTCAATAAACTCTAAGCTCCCTTTTCTTTGGATTTCCTCCTTCTCTTTGCTTACCCTTGTCTAGTTTTCTCTCAGATCGTTCCATTTCGGCACTTGTAGATGGAGCTACCTTTTCCTACTTTCCTGTCAACTGTGGTGTTCTTCAGGGTTCTGTTTTATCTCCAACTTTATTCTTACTTTTCATTAACGATCTTCTTCACTGCACTTTTAACTCCGTTCACTTTTATGCTGATGACTCAACTCTACTTTCTTCTACTCAATTCAAATCTGCTCCCTCTTTTGCTCCTAAAGTTGTTTCTCGTATCAAATTCCCGATCTGGATAGTATTTCCCAGTGGGGTCATAGAAACCTTGTTATATTCAACTCTTTAGAAACTGACCTTCTTTACATCTCCCTCTCTAAAACACATCCCAACTTTCATATCTTCTTCGATGGCTCTCCCGTCTCACCTGTAAATAGCATTAACATTCTTGGTTTAAACATAAACAATAAATTGTCTTTGAAAACTTCATATCACAATGGTTTCTAGGGCTGCCTCTAAGAAGCTGGGAATACTATTCAGGTTGCGCGAATTTTTCTCTTCTGAGCAGTTACTCCAATTGTATAAAAGTACTGGAGTACTGTTCTCACATTTGGGAGGCTCTGGCTCCTCCTCACTTCTGGATAGGGTTGAGTCTAAAGCTAAAAGGTTAATAAACTGTCCTCTACTTTCTTGACCCCTATCTCTGCGACGTGACGTTGGTGCAGTGTCTATTTTCTATAGGTACTACAATGGCAGATGCTCGAAGGAACTGGCCTCTCGCATTCCTCCACTGTTGCGTCGTCCTCGTTTCACAAGGGATGCCCTGCTTTCGAATGAATTTTGTGTGGATGTTGGAGACTCCAGGCTAGTCCGCGTGAAGCCTCCTCCTTTCCAGCCACCTCTTTTCTGTGGAACTCTATCTTCATCTATTTTTCCTCCTGTATTTAATCTTCTTCTCTTTAAGGTTTCTGTATGTTCAGACCTGAGGGATGTGCGTTAGGTTCGAGTTTGTATGAGTGAGTTTTCTTCGTTATGTGTGTGCTCCTCCTTGAAAAGGGCTCTGCCCGTTAGTGGTGGTGAACTGTAAAAAACAACTTTTTCTCTCTCTCTTCAATTTTCCAAAGCGAGTACTCAAGGATATATTTTGCAGTCGCTATTTTTACACATAAATAACAATAACTAAAAATTTTCCCATTAACTTGCATTCGTAATATGCAAACCATGTTTAAATCTTAAAACTCAGTAAATTATGAATAAAAGCATCAAATAATAGGGGTTCTACCTAAACTTACATAATCTTAAAGATAACAAACCATAAACCCCATTCAGCTTTAGTGTAAGAGAAAAGATGTAATCATAAATCAGTTCTCCTCTGTAAAATTATTAAGTTGTGTCGTCGATGGTAACTTTCTTTCGAAAAATACATCAATAATTTGTTAGCAAACCAGCCCATGCAATGCGTTCTTAAAAACAAAACACTTTTTTCCAATAAACTGTATATTATAAAAAGTATTTAGTCGTTTATTTTGCATATCCACACATTATAGTGTCTGTCAGTTTGAGGTTGCGCCAGCGAGAACTAGTTACGGCTTCTAGTAAGTATGCACAAAAAGATAATTTAACTTTTATCAGGGATTCGAAAATATTACGAGCAATGAATGTTACGTTTCAAAAGAGTAAATGTATCAAAATTTTAGTACATATACACCTTTACCATAAGTAGTCATAATCTTGAAAGTCATAAATGAAACTGCAAAATTTGCGTTAAAATTCACAGAATCTTTATGCGAAAAGCAAATCCAAACTCTATACTTCGAAATCCCTAACTATAGATAAAATAAAGCACATTCTAACATATTCTCTTAGTGTCATCTCTTTCCAAAGGCATCAAAGAGTGAAACAGCTGCAGAAAAATTTTCGGATCACACCAAACCCCTTTCCATTTCAGAAAAACATTGAAACTTTTTATTATTGAAGTACTAAAAAGTACATGTACAATATATCCTTCAACTTCAATTATTACTTTTATTATTTTATTAACTATTACTGTTATAACATATTTATTATCATTTTAATTAATAATAATATTAATACTATTGTCATTATTATTATTATTTTTATTCTTATTAGTAGTAATAGCACCATAAAAACTATTTGTAGTTGTAGTATTTCAATCTTTACTTTTTATTTATTTCATTATTACTGTAATTACTAAGTATTGATTTTTTTTTTACAAAGCAAAACCAGATTATTATATCAACATCAAGGAAAAACCCGCTGATCATGAAGACGTGGCTGAAGATGATCTTCTATGTCTTCAGAGTTACAAGGAGGAATCTTCATTTGCCCGTTGCTCGAGTCAAGAGCTTAATTTCATTGTCAGTAAGTGCAATAGACTTCAATGAAAATGTTTTAAGAGTTTCAAGAGTATTTTTTTTTCACAGTAATTAGAAGAGTTAATACTACTATAATTTCTTGATATAAAGAACTATAAAAATTGAATAAATATTTATTGGAGGGAAAATGTATTTTATTATTACCTTGAAAAGAAACTTTTTTGGCTTTTCGGTGCTTTTTAAATTAATAATTATTTTCGGTATTATGTTATGCTTCTCTTATTTTAAAGCTATAATTACTGCTTGAAGTATAGGACAAATGCATTGCTAAGAACGCATAACTAGTGTGGTTCTCTCCTGCATGGAGGAGTATAGTCGTATTTATGTAAGCTCAACTTAAACTTTATTTAAACCCGTTAATTCACATTTTCTTCATCGCATAGAGTTTGTATTGGAAAATAAATAGTTTTGAAACTCTAAATCCTGAAGCAGCTTTTATTTCTCCTCAGAATCGTAGTTAGTCCTCTTAAGTTGTCATTCTTCAGTTGTCTCCAAATACGGGGTTCGAGTACATTTCTACCAACATAAGTTAAACTATTCTTTGTCCCATAACAAAAACTATATATATATATATATATATATATATATATATATATATATATATATATATATATATATATATATATATATATATATATATATATATATATATATATATATATATTATATATATATATATATATATATATATATATATATATATATATATGTTGTTAAGGAATTGCACGGCAATATTTTAGGCATGGGTTCCCTACAATATTAGAAACAATAAAGGTCATACAAACATATGGCATAAAATACTTTATTAACGTGAAATTTGGTCATCATACAGTTATGCATTTCGCAGGACATCATTTACAGTAACTGTTCAAAGTGGCCTCCATCTTCTTAAATGCAGCATTCTGTACGACGTATCCATGCTTCTCTTACACCTCGTATAGCATCAGGACGAAGCCTGATAGTTGCTGCGGCAACCTCGATCAGATTTTGTAGCTCTTCTTGCGTTTCCACAGACGTAAAATAAACCATAGACTTCATCCAGCCCCACAGAAAGTAATCCAATGGCGTTAAATCAGGGGATCGTGGTAGCCATTTAACAGGACCGTTGGGCCCAACCCATCGGTGACCATACGTTGTGTTTAAATAATCTGTGACGATATGCGAAAAGTGCGCCGGTGCACAGTCATGCATAAACCACATCCCCTGCTTATTGGCAATCGGAATATCTTGTAGAAGCTCAGGGAGATTATCCTGCAAAAACTGCAGGTAAGAAACTCCTGAAAGCCTAGGTGGCAAAAAGAATGGGCAGACTAAATTGTCGCCTAGAAGACCACACCAGACATTTAATGAAAAGGTATGTTGGTAATGTGTAGTAGCAGTCGTATGAGGGTTTTCATCATCCCAGGTATGGGTGTTTCGATAAATAATTAGTAATCCCATTTCTCGTACAGCAGGATCCATTGGTAACGAGCATGCGGCTCAGAAAGTTAGGATCTCTTGTGCATTTTCGAATTAACCACTGGGAGAAATGTCTTGTTATAATTATGTGGTAGCCGTTCTTACAAAGGGGTAACTTGATATGGGTACAGTTGTTTTTCGCGCAATGTTCGCCATATGCTGGTAGAGGACACATCTAAACGAAGAGACAATCTTCTGGTGCTAGTACTAGGAGATAACTGAACAGCATCGAGTATTTCTTCTTCAACGTTAGAGGTTCGTCTAAATCTTTGTTGACCTGCGTTTACTTGTAGAGGATTTAACGTCCCATTTTCACTGAGGCGTCTTTCAATGGCCTCAAAAGTTTTGTGATTTTACTATAAATATATATATATATATATGTATATATATATATATATATATATATATATATAAAAATATATATATAAAATAATATATTATATATATATATATATATATAACAAAATTTTAATTTTATTAAAATTATTTATATATAATATAATATATATAATATATATATTATATTTATATATATATATAATATATATATATATATATATATATATATTAATATATATATATATATATATATATATATCTATATATATATATATATATATATATATATATATATATATATATATATATATATATATATATATATATATATATATATATATATATATAATATATATATATATATTTATATATAAGTTATTTTAAAAACATTTAATTAATTAAAATAAGTTGTATAAGAATGTAATAAATTTTAATAAAAATTGTTATGCCATACTGGCAATCAGAGATAACATTACACTACAAGAATTAAAAGGTTTAATCTTCATCTTAATTAACGACAGATTCGAAAAACTTACAAAATTTTAATTAATATATATTAATATATATTAAGACTAAACTTTATCTTTTAAAAATTGTTAAAACA
>SEYY01006439.1:15000-29428 GCA_009176605.1 Armadillidium nasatum | reverse complement strand
TATATATATATATATATATATATATATATATATATATATATATATATATATATATATATATATATATATATATATATATATATATATATATAGTATTATATATATATATATATATATATATATATATATATATATATATATATATATATATATATATATATATATATATATATTGTGATGCATTTTTGCATTCTCGTCCTCATCAAAATTGACATCCGCATCCGCATCCGCATTTTTGAAAAATTCAACATCCGCATCCGCACTTTCAAAAATTCAACATCCGCATCCGCATTCCGCAAATGAGAAAAAATGACATCCGATCCATCACTATATATATATATATATATATATATATATATATATATATATATATATATATATATATATATATATATATATATATATATATATATATATATTTTTATTTATTTTTTGTTATTTAAAATTGAAAATGTAATTAATATTTGATTATATTTTTATAATTTAAATTTGTTGCGCTTTATTAGAATTTATCAATTTAAAATTTCTTCAAAATACATTTGTACTTTAACGCTGCTCTGTTATTATTATTATTATTATTATTATTATTATTATTATTATTATTATTATTATTATTATTATTATTATTATTATTATTATTAGAAAAAAAATGGTCAGAAAAATAATAATAATAATTTTACTTCAATGTGAGATAAAATTATAATAAGAACGGTTTGGAATGCTCATGTTTTGCTAAATCAGCTTTCGGAATGCATAATTATTTAAACAAGGAAAAGGAAAAATATGTTCGTTTATTTGTTCGCACTGAGCTAATAGTATGAATGAGAAGGGTGAACGTACGTTTTACAAACATTTGGCACATAAAATTATTCAATAACATATATATATATATATATATATATATATATATATATATATATATATATATATATATATATATATATATATATATATATATATATATATATATATATATATATATATATATATATTATATATATTATACTCAAGGGTCGGAGATTAGTTTATTGATTAATAACTAATTATCTTGGATTATTAGTTCTCGAGTATTATTAATGGATGTTCAGGATTTTGGATTTTGATAGGACAGCTTGAAAACCTGATCCATCACGGTATTAGACGACATGCATCGAAGTTAAGAATTATTTTGTTCATCGATATTTAATGATCATATTTTATGTTATCTTCTTCTTCTCTCAGGATCATTTTGAAGATGAAAATATTAGTCAAAATTCATTTAGGATATCTCCATTATTTTGAACACAAGATACATTTTTGAAGGGAGGCATGTAAAGTTCAGTTTTTATATTAAAACGAACTTTTCTTTGTCTTTCTTAAAAATGTATCGTGTGATTTTATGAATGGAAATATATTTTATTTGCATTCATAAAAGAACTTCAAAATTTGTAATTTTGTTAAATTTTGGTTTTTTTAGATTGTAAATTAATTTTTGATTTGCTAAAATATCTCGTAGTGAACTTAATTCCTACGAAGTTAAATAGACAAGAAATTATTATAAGAATTTAATTGATTTAAGGAGATGATTCATCATAGAAGTCTAGACTATAAACTCAACAAGAGAAGATTCAACAGAGAATAAATCGTCTAAAGAAGAATTATATGGAGCTCTTGACCATTAGGTGGGAGTAAGCTCTGACCATTAGGTGGAGATAAATCCATTCTTCAAAAAGATAAAAAGAGAACTATCAATCAAGAGAACGATCGTCTATAAATAAAGAAGAGTTTAATATAAAACAAAAAGGTTGTTGAACTCAGAGTAACATCCTCCAAAGAGTTCTCGGTCACAACGCTACCATAATATAAGTTAATTGTAAACAACGATATATATATTTATTCAATGTATCCTCAATATGTAAATAAAGTATTCCATCTGATCAGTACGTAGTTATCACCTGCTAATTAATTAAAGAATAAAATCCCCATCTTATAAAAAAATTTAAATTATTGGCAGCTACTGGGACTTATTTATCAATATACAAAATTTTTAAATTGCAGGCAAAGCGATGGGATGCAAAAACAACCTGAAAGATGCAAACAAACAGAAAGATAGATATTAATAACTAGAAGGAAGAAAAACAACCAATTATGGATAAATATAAAACAACCGAAAATGATAGAAATAGCCAACAACAGATAGAAACAACCAGATTGAAATCGACAGTGTTGTTAAATTAATGAATCGAATTTTTATAGTTACTCGATTTTCGGAATTTATGTAACAAAGTAGTATTAAAACACATGATAGATTTCTTCCAAATTTTTGATACTGAGAGAGAGACGTCGATGTTATCTTTATAGTTATTTTCCTTCAAAACTTATCTATGCTGCATTCGTCATGGGGAATGAACATACCGGGAAGATACGAGAAACTTTTTTTTTGATTGAACAGCTTGAAAACCTGGTTCGTCAATGGTAGGCTCCGCCGAAAAGTTTTCACGCGAACCTAGTTCAAATGGTTTTGCCACCTTCGGGGGCGCACCATTGTGAAACAGCTCACAGTTGCTAACGCTCTGTGGTGACTATAATAGTGGGAGCTCCGTCACTATTATATTCAGGGGTCGGAGATTAGTTTATTGATTAATAACTAATTCTCTTGGTTTTTAGTTCTCGAGTATTATTATTGGATGTTCAGGATTTTGGATTTTGATTGGACAGCTTAATAACCTGATCCATCATGGTATTAGTCGACATGCATCGAAAATAAGATTTATTTTGTTCATCGATATTTAATGATCAAATTTTATGTTATCTTCTTCTTCTCTCAGGATCATTTTGAAGATGAAAATATTAAGTCAAAATTCATTTAGGATATCTCCATTATTTTGAACACAAGATACATTTTTGAAGGGAGGCATGTAAAGTTCAGTTTTTATATTAAAACGAACTTTTCTTTGTCTTTCTTAAAAATGTATCGTGTGATTTTAGGAATGGAAATATATTTTATTTGCATTCATAAAAGAACTTCAAAATTTGTAATTTTGCTAACTTTTAGTTTTTACATTGTAAAATTAATTTTTGATTTGATAAAATATCTCGTAGTGAACTTAATTCCTACGAAGATAAATAGACAAGAAATTGTTATAGAAGAATAATTAATTTGAGGAGATGAATCATCATAGATGTCTAGATTGTAAGCTCAAGAACAGAAGATTCTTCAAGAGAATAAACCCACTAAAGAAGAATTATATGGAGCTCTTGACCTTTAGGTGAGAGTAAGCTTCTGACCATTAGGTGGAGGATAAATCCATTCTTCAAAGAAATCTGAAGACAATCGATTGAGAGAACAATCAATCAAAGAGAATAATCTTCGACAAATAAAAAAGAAATTAGTATACTACAATTAGGTTGTTGAACTCATCGAAACATCCTCCAAAAGAGTTCTCGGTCACAAACGCTACCATAAAGTTAAATTCTAAACAACGATATATTTATTTATATATCTTCATTGTAAATAATGACTCCATCTGATCAGTAGGTTGTTGTCTCCTAATTAAACTTCAATCTCCCCAATATAAATTTCTTTACAATACATATATATATATATATATATATATATATATATATATATATATATATATATATATATATATATATATATATATATATATATATATATATATATATATATATATATATATATATATATATATATATATATATATATATATATATATATATATATATATATATATATATATATATATATATATATATATATATATATATATATATATATATATATTAGTGATGGCATCCGCATCCGCATCCGCATGCGCGGATGCGGAACATCCGCACAAAAATCAACATCCGCATCCGCATTTTCGAAAATTTAACATCCACATCCGCATCCGCACTTTCGGAAATTCAATATCTGCATCCGCATCCGCATCCGCACTTTCAAAAATTCAACATCCGCATCCGCATCCGCATCCGCACTTCTCCAAAATTCGACATCCGCATCCGCATCCGCATCCGCAAATTAGAAAATATGACATCCGATCCATCACTAATATATATATATATATATATATATATATATATATATATATATATATATATATATATATATATATATATATATATATATATATATATATATATATATATATATATATATATATATATATATATATATATATATATATATATATATATATATATATATATATATATATATATATATATATATATATATATATATATATATATATATATATATATATATATATATATATATATATATATATATATATATATATATATATATATATATATATATATATATATATATATATATATATATATATATATATATATATATATATATATATATATATATATATATATATATATATATATATATATATATATATATATATATATATATATATATATATATATATATATATATATATATATATATATATATATATATATATATATATATATATATATATATATATATATATATATATATATATATATATATATGCGAATTGTAGATCAAGAGTGAGGGTGAAGAGAGAACTATCGGATTGGTTTAACATAGGAGTGGGATAGAGACAGGGATTTGTAATATCTCCATGTTATTTAATCTATTTATGAATGGTTTACTTCGAAAAATGGAGAGAGAAGGGAAGAGTATTTCGTTGAGAAATATGGAGGGTGAATGTGAAGTGAATGTTTTACTTTTTGCAGATGATGCGGCATGTGTTGGTGGCAGAATCTGGAGAAAAGATGAGAATACTTGTGAGAGAGTTTGAAGGGAAATGTGCAAACACGAGATTGAAATTCAATCCAGCGAAGAATAAAGTTATGAGGATTGGAGGTGGGGATGAGGAAATGTGGAGGGAGGAATTGGTTTGTAGAAGTGTGAGAATGGAAACTTGAGGAGGTGAATGAATTCAAATATCTAGTAATGTTGGGTGGAAGGTAAGGGTGGGACGGAAAAAGGAATAAAGAACAGAGTGGAAGAAGGAATGAAAGTATTGGGGGGCCTAAGAAAAGTATGGAAGAAAGGAAAAATTTCGAAAGAAATAAAGATAAGAATGTTTGAATGCATGTGTTCACCTTCTGTATTGTATGTGTGTGAAACATAGACGATAAGTGCTCGGTAGAGAAAAAGTTTCAATGTCTTTGAGATGAAAGATTTGAGAGCGATATATAAATTGAGAAGGATTGATATGATTAGAAATGAAAGAATAAGGGAGATGTGTAAATGGAAGAAGAGTGTAATTGATAGAGAGGAGGAGGATGTGCTAAAATGGTATGGACATATGTGAAGAATGAAAGAGAACAGGATGGTTGGCAAGGTACGTAGATCCGATGTAGATAGGGGAGGGGAAAGCCGAAGTGGAGATGGATGGATGGAGTGAGAGTGATTTTGATGAAAGGAATTTGAGTTTAGACGAGGGTAGAAGATTTGTGGAGACAGAGATGGAGGGAGGTGGTGAAAGCGTTGAAAGGTAAGAATAGTTATGTTTGTAAGGGAATTGTGGCGGGCACCACCTCACGAAAGTGGGAAAGGTGATAGTGAAATATATATATATATATATATATATATATATATATATATATATATATATATATATATATATATATATATATATATATATATATATATATATATATATATATATATATATATAATTAACATCCGCATCCGCATCCGCATCCGCATCCTCATCAAAATTAACATCCGCATCCGCATCCGCATCCGCACAAAAATCTACATCCGCATCCGCATCCGCATCCGCATCCGCACTTTCACTTTCGCATCCGCATCCGCAAAATCCGCATCCGCATCCGCATCCGCACTTTCAAAAATTCAACATCCGCATCCGCATCCGCATCCGCAAATTAGAAAATATGACATCCGATCCATCACTAATATATATATATATATATATATATATATATATATATATATATATATATATATATATATATATATATATATATATATATATATATATATATATATATATATATATATATATATATATATATATATATATATATATATATATACATTTATATTATTTTTTTTTTATCACCTCCGGTGGGCAAAGGCCAGAGGCCTACCAAAATTCCACCGGAGTTGGGGAGAAAGACGGAAGCCTGGTCAAATTAAAGGCCGACGTGACCTGATACACGACGTTTAAAGGTGTGTAAGTCATAGAAAGTTGGAAAAATAGAAGAAGGGAGTGTGTTCCAGACTTTACCAGTAGAGTACATGTAGGACAGAGCATAGCGGTTAAGTCTGGGGTCAGAGAGTTGGACAGAGAAAGGATGAGACTGTGTAGAAAGACGAGTCGCACGAGCCCTTCTCAGTGGAGGAGGTATGCAACGAGAGAGTTCAGAAGAGCAGTGTCCATTGTAATAGCGATAGTATAGAGAGAGTGACGCAACAATTCGACGGGAAGAAAGAGATTGGAGAGAGTTAGTAAGAGCAAAAGAGTTGATAAGACGAAAAGCCCTAGAATCCACCTTTTCCAGGAGAGCTGTGTGTGTGGACCCACCCCAGATATGCGAGGCGTACTCCATACAGGGGCGAACAACACCCCTATACAGAGCAAGCAACTGGGGTGGCGTAAAAAAAACTACGAAGGCGCCACACAACACCCAACCTCTTAGAAGCTTGTTTAGAGAGAGAAATAATGTGATCTTTCCAAGAAAGATCACGAGAAAAAGAAACATTGAATATTGAGAACAGATGAAGGTTTGAGTTGAGTGTTTTCGAAGAAGATGTCATAGTTGTGTGGAAGATTGTGTCGAGTAGAAAGATGGAGGAATTGAGTTTTTGAGGTATTGAAAACGACCATGTTTTCTCTGCCCCAATTTGAAATGAGAGAGAAATCAGAGGTCAGTTGCTCCAAGGCAATCCTTCTTGCGTCTAATAACTGCTGTTGGGAGGGACGTCTTTCAAATTGAAAGGAATAATGAAGGGTGGAGTCATCGGCATAGGAGTGTATAGGAGACGAAGTAATAGAGAGAAGATCATTGATGAAAATTAGAAAAAGAGTTGGAGAAAGGACAGATCCTTGAGGAACACCACTATTTATAGATTTATAGGAGGAACGGTGGCCGTCTACAACAGCTGCTATAGAACGACCAGAAAGGAAATTAGATAGGAGGTCACAGAGAGAAGGATAGATTCCGAAAGAGGAAAGTTTGGAAATCAAAGCTTTGTGCCAGACTCTATCGAAAGCTTTCGATATGTCTAGCGCCACAGCGAAAGATTCACCGAAACCCTGAAGAGCGGAGGACCAAGAGTCAGAAAGTAGGGAAAGAAGATCACCAGTAGAACGTCCTTTACGAAAGCCATACTGGCGATCAGAGATAAGATTGGAAGAATTGAGATGTTTCCAAATCTTCCTGTTAAGGATAGATTCGAAAACTTTAGAAAGAACGGAGGTTAAAGAAATTGGACGATAGTTAGAGGGTTGAGAAGGGTCCCCCTTCTTCGGTACAGGTTGAATGAGAGCACGTTTCCAGCAAGAAGGGAAGATCGAAGTAGAAAGGCAAAGACGAAATAGTTTACCAAGGCAGGGTGCAAGCTCAGAAGCACAAGTTTTGAGAACCGCAGGAGGAATACCATTAGGACCATACGCCTTCGTAGTGTTAAGCTCAGAGAGAGCAGAAATGACATCTTTAGAAGAAATTACAATGTTAGGCATAAATGAGTTGGAGGGGGTTGTAGGAGGAGGAATAGCTCCGGAATCGTCCAAGGTAGAGTTAGAAGCAAAAGTTTGGGCGAAGAGTTCAGCTTTAGTAGAAGGTAAAATGGCAGTTGTGCCATCAGAAGAGACTAGAGGAGGGAAAGAGGAAGAAGCAAAGTTAGAGTTGACATTTTTTTTCCGAAATGCCAGAAAGGGCGAGATGAAGAAGAACCAGAAAGATTATTGCATTTGCGGCGGAGAAAAGAGTTTTTGGTATCTCGAAGAATAGATTTTGCACGATTCCGGGATGAAATATAAGTAGCATGAGTTTCAGGAGTTTGAAGACGACGGTAATCTCTGAAGGCAGTATCCCTGCGGCGGATAGCGCGAGAACAAGCAGAGTTTAACCAAGGTTTGTTAGGTTTAGTAGAAGGGAAAGAATATGGAATGTACGCTTCCATGCCAGAGAAAATCACCTCGGTTATACGCTCGGCACATATATATATATATATAATATATATATATATATATATATATATATATATATATATATATATATATATATATATATATATATATATATATATATATATATATATATATATATATATATAATATATATATATATATATATATATATATATATATATATATATATATATATATATATATATATATATATATATATATATATATATATATATATATATATATATATATATATATATATATATATATATATATATATATATATATATATATATATATATATATATATATATATATATATATATATATATATATATATATATATATATATATATATATATATATATATATATATATATATATATATATATATATATATATATATATATATATATATATATATATATATATATATATATATATATATATATATATATATATATATATATATATATATATATATATATATATATATATATATATATATATATATATATATATATATATATATATATATATATATATATATATATATATATATATATATATATATATATATATATATATATATATATATATATATATATATATATATATATATATATATATATATATATATATATATATATATATATATATATATATATATATATATATATATATATATATATATATATATATATATATATATATATATATATATATATATATATATATATTATGTCTCCTCCTGTTTGGTCAAAGTTTTGGTCGATGCAGGCTGACATGTCCAGATACTCGGCATTTGAATGTATGCAAGTCAAAAGAAGTTGGAAAAACAGACAAAAGGAATACGTTCCAGATTTTAACAGTAGAGTATTTGTAAGACTGGGAATTGCGATTAAGTCTGGGGTGAGAAAATTAGACAGAGAAAGGATGAGACTGTGTATATAGGTATATCGCATGAGTTCCTCTCAAAGGAGAAGATATGTGACGAGAGAGTTCAGAAGAGCAGTGTCCGTATATTAACGATAGTTAAGAGAAAGTGATGCAACAATAAGACGAGCAGAAATAGATTGGAAGGAGCAAGAGGAAGAGATTTGGTGAAATGTAAAGCCCTAGTCTCCACATTCTGAAGGAACCACCTCAGATGTGAGAATCCTACTCCATACAGGGAGTGAACAACATCCCTATAGAGAGTAAATATCTGGGGTGTGTTAAGTAAATAATTCTGAAGCCGCCTCATAACTCCCGACCTCTTAGAAGCTTGTTTAGAAAGAGAGGTAATGTGTCTTTCCAAGAAACATCACTGGAAAAAGATACCCCAAGAATATTAAGAACAGAAAAAAGTTTGTTTTGTGTATTTTCGAAGAAGATATCATAGTTGTGTGGAAGATTGTGTCGAGTGGAAAGATGGAGGATATTAGTTTTTAGGACATTGAAAACTACCATATTTTATCTGCCTTAATTTGAAATACGTGAAAGATTAGAGGTTAGCTGCTCCAAGGCTACCTTCCTCGAGTCTTTTAACTGCTGTTGGAATGGGCGTTTTTTAAATTGGAAGGAGTAATAAAGGGTGGAGTCACCGGCATATGAATGGATAGGAAGCGAAGTAACAGAGAGAATGTCATTAATGAAAAGTATAAAAAGTATTCAGGATAAGACAAAACCCTGAGAAGCACCACTATTAATAAGATTCAAATGATGAACGATGACAGTCTACAATAGCAGCTATAGAACGACCTGAAAGGAAATCAGAGAGAAGTATAGACATCGAAAGTGGGAAGCTTGAAATCAAACCCTTGTTCTAGAATCTATCGAAAGTTTTTGCAATGTCCAGCGTGATAGAAAAAGATTCACTGAAATGCCGAAGAGCGGAGAACCAAGAGTCAGAGAGAAGGGAAAGATCACCATTAGAGCGTTTTTTTTACGAAAGTCATACTTTTGATCAGAGATAAGATCAAAATCTTTCTTTTAAGGATAGATTCGAAAATTTTAGAAAGAACGGAGATCATAGAAATGGGACTGTAGTTGGAGGGTTGAGAGGGGTATATATATATATATATATATATATATATATATATATATATATATATATATATATATATATATATATATATATATATATATATATATATATATATATATATATATATATATATATATATATATATATATATATATATATATATATATATATATATATATATATATATATATATATATATATATATATATATATATATATATATATATATATATATATATATATATATATATATATATATATATATATATATATATATATATATATATATATATATATATATATATATATATATATATATATATATATATATATATATATATATATATATATATATATATATATATATATATATATATATATATATATATATATATATATATATATATATATATATATATATATATATATATATATATATATATATATATATATATATAATTTTTATATAAGGCCCTAGGCAACATAATGCTACTAGTGTAAATGTGAACACACCTCTAAGTTGTTAATCAGACTCATGCATTTTATGTTAGGTCATTGAAACTGGTAAAAAAATTTCACTATTGATGATAAATGAACTTTCAAGGAGTTATTTTTTCAGTACGGCATTGATAAAAACAATGATTTAGGGTAAAAGAGCAAGAGAACACCAATTCTGTCAAAATGTCAGAGACCTGACCCGATCTTCAACATCATTACTCTTCTGCTCCAGAAGAAGTTAAAGGGTCTGAAAGTTCTAATAAGGTTCTTTTAAAATAAAATAATTAACGTTCGGTTTCAAAATATACCCTGTTTCAGAAGTCAACAAGACTTTTCTTTTGCCATTATATGCGAATGGACCATCACCCACTAAGAACATATGAATAATTGCTTGATTTGCATGTTATGCTTCGTTTTTCTAAAGAGTTAAGTCACGAATTTTGTATTCAAAAATCAAGATAGCTGTATACTCTTGCCTACAGAGGTTAATTCATATTTTTAAATTGCATACCTTTTTGGCAAATTAAGCTAAATTTCATACAATAAAATTTTGTTACAAATTTTCTTAAAATTCAAATTTTAAATGTTAATTTCATTATCTATTTATTTATTATCATTTTTCTATTAAAAGTACTTTTGCAGATTTAAATTACACATTGTTTTACATTTCCCTATTACTACTGAAAATGGCAGAATTTCATTTTTACCTTTATTTATTTACTTATTTATTTTTTTAAATTTTTTTTTAAGGCTTTACCATATCTGAACAATAAAAAATGTAAAAGCGAGGGCCTGATAATTTTAATTATTTTGTTATATAGTATTTTCTGTATCCAAAATATATAAGATAAGCTTCAAATGATATTGACAATAACAAAAGATAGAGGAGTGAACAAACAAACAAAGGATATTCGAATGTTGAGAATAAGCAGACCGTGCAGCCTAAACTCAACCATATTAGAGAGAAATATGTGAACAGTATTCCATACAAGGGATGATAAGATTCTTATATTTTTTTATGTCTCCTCTGGTCGACAAAGACCGGAGGCCTAATAATATCCACTAGAGTTGGGAAACATTCGGAATTTGGTCACTAATGGCCGACGTGACCTGATACACGGCGCTAAAAAGTGTACAAGTCAAAGGATGTTGGGGAAACAGATAAAGGGAGTGTGTTCCAGATTTACCAGAAGAGTACATGTAAGATTGTGCATAGCGGTTAAGTCTGAGGACAGAGAAAGGGTGAGACTGTGTAGAAAGTCGTATCGCACGAGCCCTTCTCAATAGAGGAGATATGCGACATGAGAGTTCAGAAGACCAATGTCCGTTGTAATAGCGATAGTATTTAGTGACTGATGCAACAATTCGACGGGCAGAAAGAGATTGGAGAGAGCTTGTATGAGCAAAAGAGTTATAAGACGAAAAGCAATAGACTCCACTTCTCCGAGAAGAGCTGAATGTGTGGAACCACACCAAATGTGCAAGACGTACTCCATATAGGGGCGAACAATACCCCTATACAAACCAAGCAACAGGGGTGGCGTAAAAAAATTAGGAAGGCGCCTCAGAACACTCAACCTCTTGGAAGCTTGTTTAAAGAGAAAGATAATGTGATCTTTCCAAGAAAGATCACGAAAAAAAGAAACACCGAGAATATTGAGGATAGATGAAGGTTTGTGTTGAGTGTTTTCGAAGAAGATATCATATTTGTGTGGAATATTGTGTCGAGTAGAAAGATGGACGAATTGAGTTTTTGAGGCATTGAAAACGGCCATGTTTTCTCTGCCCCAATTTAAAATACGAGAAAGATCAGAGGTCATTTCTCCAAGGCCATCCTTCTTGAATCTATCAACTGCTGTTGGGAGGGACATCTTTCAAATTGAAAGGAGTAATGAAGGGTGGAGTCATCGGCATAAGAGTATATAGGAGACGAAGTAAAAGAGAGAAGGTCATTCATGAAAATTAGAAAAAAAGAGTTGGGGATAGCTCAGATCCTTGAGGAACACCACTATTTATAGGAAGAACAGTGGCCGTCTACAACACCTGCTATAGAACGACCGAAAAGGAAATATAGAGAAGATAATAGAGAGAAGGATAGTTTACGAAAGAATGAAGTTTGGAGCGGAGGACCAAGAGTCAGAAAGTAGGGAAAGTAGATCACCAGTAGAACGTTCTTTACGAAAGCCATACTGGAGATCAGAGATAAGATTAGAAGAATTAAGTTGTTCCCAAATTTTCCTTTTGAGGATAGATTCGAAAACTTTAGAAAGAATGAAAGCTAAAGAAATAGGACGATAGTTAGAGGGTTGAGAGGGGTCCCCCATCTTCGGCACAGGCTAAATGAGCGCACGTTTCCAGCAAGAAGGGAAGGTCGAATTAGAAAGGCAAAGACGAAATAGTTTACCAAGGCGGGGTGCAAGCTCGGAAGCACAAGATTTGAGAACCGCAGGAGGAATACAATCAGGACCATACACCTTCTAAGTGTTAAGCTCAGAGAGAGCAAGAATGACATCTTGAGAAGAAACTACAATGTTAGGCATAAATGAGTTAGAGGGGGTTGAAGGAGGAGGAATAGCACCGAAATCGTCAAAGGTAGAGTTAGAGGCAAAAGTTTGAGGGAAGAGTCCAACTTTAGTAGAAGTTAAAATGGCAGTTGTTTTATCGGAAGAAACTAGAGGAGAGAAAGAGGAAGAAGCAAAGTTAGAGTTGACATTTTTTGAAAAATGCAAAAAAAGGTGAGAGGAAGAGGAACCAGAAAGATGATTACATTTATTGCGGAGAAAAAAGCTTTTGGTTTTTCGAAGAGTAGATTTTGCATGATTCCGGGATGAAATATAAGTTGAATGAGTTTCAGGAGTTTGAAGACGGCGGTAATTTCTGAAGGCTGCATCCCTGAGCGGATAGCGTGAGAACAAGCAAAGTTAAATCAAGGTTTGTTAGATTTAGTAGAAGGGAAAGAATATGGAATGTACGTCTCCATGCCAGAGAGAATCACCTCGGTTATGCGCTCAGCACACTCCGAGGGATCTCTCTCACGAAAGTCATAATCATTCCATGGAAAATCAGTGAAATACAACTGCAAGTCAGACCAGTTAGCAGCAACGAAGTGCCACAAACTCCTACTAGCCGAAGAAGCTGGCCGTTCTTGCGGAAGACTTGAAGAGACAGAAAAAGATACGGTGATAAGGTGATCGGATGAGCCCAGAGGAAGAAAGAATTTAACAGTGGAAGGAGAAGGATTAGAAGTAAGAAGATCAAGTATGATAGGTTCATCATCAAGATGGTCGAGGATACGGGTAGGGAATAGCACCAATTGCTCAAGGTTTTTCTGGATAGAAAAGTGGTAGGCGAGTTCATCGACTGGATCATGAGAACTAGATGAAAACCATTGGCGGTGGTGAACATTGAAATCCCCTAAAATGATGATTTCAGAGAAAGGTGAAGAAAAGGAAAGTGTTCTATTTTGAAGTTAAAATAGTCGGAGAATTTTTTTTATAGTCAATAGAATTAGAAAATAAATAGACAGAACAAATAAATTTAGTAGTAGAATTGCAAGAGATCTTAAGCCATAAAGTAAAGAATTCAGGAGACTTCAAATTAGAGACACGAGAGCAAATAACATAGTTGTGCACATGTGCGCAACAACCGCCTTTGGCTAAAAATAAAGGATAGAGAAAGTAGGAGGTATCAGAATAAGGTTTGCTATCAGCACACTCAAGCACCTGAGTTT
>SEYY01006439.1:0-5000 GCA_009176605.1 Armadillidium nasatum | reverse complement strand
GAAAGCTTCCTCTTCACCCTCGCTCTGAATCTATAAATCGAATAAAAAGCTTCGTTCCTCTTCATTAATTTCCTTTCAACCCCCTTTTCATTAGTATTTCGAACAACTTCCTCCTTCATACTCTATCGTATGTTTTTCACAAATCCAGAAAACACACGTTTCACTTTATATTTTTTCACGCAATTTCTCGGTAATTAATCTCAGTGTGAATACTTAGTCCACAAATCCCCTACCCTCCCTAAAACCCATTTGTTCCACACCCATTCCCTCACTTATTTATTCTTTCATTCTCTTCACTAACACTTTCCCATAAATCTTTTCTATCATGCTCAGCAGACTAATCCTTCTATAATTTTTGCAAATTACCTTTTCACCTTTTTATTTGCATAAGGATACAATGCAAGAGTCCTGCCACTCCTGAGGTACTCTCTCTTTTCTTCAACATACATTAAACATTCTCACCAACCAGTCAATTAACTCTAGGTCTCTCCTTTATCATCTCTCCATATATACCATCCATTCCTGCCGATTTTCCTTTCTTTACCTTCTCACCGCTACTTCCATCTCCTCTTCCTCTCTAACAGCCTTCCCATCATTTTCCTATCTCTCTCCCCTCGTTCAATAATTCACTAAAATACATTTTCCATCTTTCCCTTTAATATTTCTCCATCTTCCCCTTTCACTCCCTCTTCCCCTCTTTCTTCCTTCTTTCCTCACCTCATTTATCTCTTTCCAAAACATTTCATTTCTTTCCTTAAAATTTTCTGCTAACTTTCTGCACCACTCCTCTTGTACTTTTCTTATTGCTCTCTTGACTTACATTCAACCTCTCTCTTTACTCCTCCCAATCCATAGCCTCCTTTGTACCCAGAAACCTGTTAAAGGCGTCCTTCTTTCTTTTCACCATATTCTCAAATCTTCATTCTACCATTCACTTCCTTTCTATCTTCCATTCCCTATTCTCTTCATCCAATACAACCTTCTCATAACCTACACTAAAGCTATCTTCAATTTACTCCATTCCACTTCAACACCCTCCACCTCACTCTTCTCTTTTATTCCTCTTATGTAGTCCTCTATTCTATTCTTCTTCCAACCTTTCTACCAGCACCACCTCCACCACTCTCTTTCTCACCTTTACTTTCTCCCAATACCCTTAACCTTGACTCTCGCCACTACTAAGTAATCGCATATAAATTACATAAAATATATTAAACTATATTAAATATATAAATTAATATATTTACATCTAATAATCTACTTCACTCTTCTCATTTTACGCATACAAAATCCAATACTGTATATATATGATATATATATATATATATATATATATATATATATATATATATATATATATATATATATATATATATATATATATATATATATATATATATATATATATATATATATATATATATATATATATATATATATATATATATATATATATATATATATATATATATATATATATATATATATATATATATATATATATATATATATATATATATATATATATATATATATATATATATATATATATATATATATATATATATATATATATATATATATATATATATATATATATATATATATATATATATATATATATATATATATATATATATATATATATATATATATATATATATATATATATATATATATATATATATGCGGCTCCGTAGCTCAGTCGATCGAGCACTCGTGATAGCAAGCGAGAGGTCCAGGGTTCGAGGCCTGGTCGGAGCGGGAAATGGGAGCGGTTTCTCCTTACGCTTTGCTCCGAATGACTCAGTCGTTAAACGAGTACATCAGTGGAGTGCTCTTGCCACTGATGGGAATAATCTCCGGCATCCGCGATAGGCCTGGCCCAGCCAGCTGTATCCGCCGTGGGCCCGTGAAACCAAAGGATCTTCCTCGAAAGATCCCACTGACAGGACGAAAGTCCTTCCTGGGGAAGACGATTATTTATATATATATATATATATATATATATATATATATATATATATATATATATATATATATATATATATATATATATATATATATATATATATATATATATATATATATGCGAAAGATTTTGATGAAAAATAAGAAAGCAGCAGCGACAAAAGTTGCTTTTAAATGCGGGTACACACATGCGGAGTTAGTCGAATCCTTGGCCCAACTTCGCATGTGTGGATGGGGCATCTTTGGAAAATGTTTGTTCATTGGCTTGGTTTGCCAAATGTTCAAATTTTTTCCATCGCTTGTCGGTAAATTGAAACACATAAAAGAGGAGAATGTTTTAGAATTTATCCCTTTACACACATTCGTTGGTACTTCGTCATTGTAATGAAAAGTAAATTCGTACATATATGTACCTAACTATATATATATATATATATATATATATATATATATATATATATATATATATATATATATATATATATATATATATATATATATATATATATATATATATATATATATATATATATATATATATATATATATATATATATATATATATATATATATATATATATATATATATATATATATATATATATATATATATATATATATATATATTATATATATATATATATATATATATATATATATATATATATATATATATATATATATATATATATATATATATATATATATATATATATATATATATATATATATATATATATATATATATATATATATATATATATATATATATATATATATATATATATATTAGCATTATAAAGCTAATACATTGAAATGTTTTGCCAATTTACTTTCCTGTGCTCGGTTTAGTGAAACCATCCACCATTTTTTTTAAGTTTCTTTCTGTTTTTAGGTAATTTTCAGCATACTAAACCAAAAAAAGATTCTGTTGCGGACTCAAGGTCCATATTTTATTCAAATATTTACAATTTCCGCTCCAAACTTTGCAGTAACCAAATTTCGTCCAATAGACGAATGTGTGTGCATATGCGTTTGACATCGGAAAAAAGCAAATGCAAAGCACAAACATTAAACAGTTCAAAGAGCTCCAATATGTGTTGACGCCTTTAGCTGAATACCAGTCTTCCAATCACCAAACCTTTTCTTAACGGCAAAAGTATCAAGTAGAGAGAGTGGTGCAACACTCACAAGGATTGGACCGCAGAGCAATGGAAGACAGTCTTTTGTTTAATTGAATCGACTTTCGCAATGCACTGTTCATAACTTCCGGCCTAGTTTACATATGTAGAACAGCATCCCAGGAATATGATCTGGACTGTTTTATGCCCAGTGAAACATGAAGAAGTTCCGTCATAGTTTGGTGAGCCATATCCTGATATTCTGCAGACTCAATTATTACTATTCACGATAATGTAACTGTACAGGATTTAGGGGCTCATTATGTGTGAATGGGTTAATCCAATAGTGGAAAGACTGTTTCGTGGGGGTAGCTCCATTTATCAAGACAATTCCAGTTTGCATACAGCTCATGTTGTCCAGCCATGAGCTTTTATGTCTTTCTTGGCTCCCAATCGCCAGACTTTACTATCAAAGGTTCCCTGTGGTCAGTTTTGGACAATACGGTCTTTGATTGCTATCCACCACCAGCATTGTTCATCGAATTCTTCTAGTTTCGCTTGAGGAATGGTATAACATCCCATTATGCGCATCTAGGGTTTATATTTATTCATTTCCTGAAGAATTCAGGTACTTATGGATGTGAAAGGTAGACCAACACTCTAAGAAATAAATTCATGCATTTACCAAGTTTCCATAATTTTGTCTAGCCCATATAAACTCACAAAAATATTCTTCAATTAAGCAAACGATTCTTTAAATATTTTCAAAATAGCATCCCATTTAAATAAATAAATTATCGTTTTCTTCGATTTTAACTTAATTAAATACAAATAAAAGTGCGAAATCTTATTACAATTTTATTTTCCTTCATTGAGGTCTTATTTTTATTTTAAATTTAGTAATTTATTCCTGGTAAAGAAAAGAAAAAAATTGAAAGATGAGTTTACTCTTTAGGATCCTGACCTTAGAAGGACATACGAACAGGATTATTTTGTTTCTGAAAAGAAGACTTTGATTTGCTTGATAAAAATTATAAATTTTGTTAGTAGTTTTTTTGAACAGTCTTTAATAAAACTTGATCACCTTAATTTATCAATAATTGAGTTCTCTGAAGTTTTATTTCCGTTTGTTAATGATCCTCTTCAGGAATCATTTGATTTTTCTTTCCACTTTTTCAACAATCAAGATGAACATTGTTGTACACTTGCTTGTAGTCAAAAAGTCATGCATAAATTTTTGGCCACTACAACTATTTTCAATTACTATTTATTGATTCTTTAGTATCATAAGTGACAATGTTGCACACTTGTTGCACACTTCCGTTCTTGAACATGTGCTTTTTTAACCTGGCTTTAATTAAGTTTACATCCATTACTAAACTCACAACATTTAAATAATTTTACATTTTCATGATCAAATATGTGAGCCATCATGTATTCCATGCGATTACATTTATATAAACAGTGAGAACTAACTTTGTCTGTTGATGCTTAATCATTTGACTTTTTATGTTGCTTTTATTATTTCATTCATTATTATTATTATTATTATTATTATTATTATTATTATTATTATTATTATTATTATTATTATTATTATTATTATTATTATTATTATTATATTTTATTATTTTTTTTTTTTTTTTTTTTTATTTATAACTAAACTCATAACATTTAAATAATTTTATATTTTCATGATCAAATATGTGAACCTTCATGTATTCCATGCGATTACATTCATAGAAACAGTGAGAACATTTAAATAACTTTGTCTATCGATGCTCAATCATATGACGTTTTAAGCTGCTTTTAGCATTACATTCATAAAAGCACTCACAACATTTAAATAATTTTGTATATCTGTGAATTAAAACATGTAATTTTAAGTTTGATTTTAAATTACATTCA